>UELX01001121.1:0-50832 GCA_900480035.1 Eupelmus urozonus
TTTTTCAAAAAAGTTTCACTGACTTTGTTAAAAAAAAGTTATAGACAGAAAAATATCAATATCAAAATCCGAACTTACCTACATTACCGACGTTATAAAGTAAATAATTTTTCAACGTGGTTAAAGAAAATTTTCGGAAAAACGGGAGGCTTCACTTCTAGTAAAACATATCAAATTTATAAAAAAATTTTTTTAACCGGTTTAATGAATGTTTGCAACCTAATTTTTGGGTTCCCGTATAATTTTCTGTGCAGATTTCTAGCTCATCCTTTCACATCCCATGAGTTACATAAAATGTGGTATGCACCAAGGGCTAGTGAGCTTTTTTTACGTCGTGTTTGCAGTACTCGTCTTCGGCTCACAAACGCACTCGCCTTTGGCTCGTGCTAGCTCGCCTTGACTCGTACTGCAAATGCCACACTCGGTCTATAAAAGCTCACTTTACGCTCTTGGTACATAATATACTATTATGATATGCTTATAGAAATTAATAGATTTAATATTTGTATTGTAAATTATTTAAACATTTCAAAATTTTTAATTCATTATAATTTATATCTTTATATTTTTGCATGACTTATACTTAAAAAAATTAGATTTTTGCACTTTATAAGCATGTTTTCATACATTGGGGAGATCTTACAAAAAATTCAAAAAAGTAAAAGTGCTATAAACAATTATGTATAATTAATAAGGATGTGACTTATTTTTAAAATAATTTCAAGTTTATTGTTATTATATTGACTTTTTTAAAAACATTTAAGAAAAGCAACAAAATTTTTATCTTTTGAATTTTTAATCTAAGTTTTCACAATAATACTAATAAAGGAAGTCAATTTACGCACTAGTGTGCTGGTTATATTGCATTTAGAACTTTTTATTTATGCTTTTTCTTTATTGAAATAAAACTTAGCTTTTTTAGAATTATTATTATCAAAGTTTAAAAATATGTTAAATTTAAAGAAATTATCAATTAAGAAAAAGCACATTTTTCCGCATAACTTATCTAAATTGCATTTCTTCTACCACGTGTGTGCTGTTAAAAATTTTATGAATTCTAATATGATTTTAATTTACTTACATTTCAGAAAAAAAGCAAATGGTCTATATGTAAGTTCAACAAAAATTATTTTAATAGCTTGATAAAATCATCTTGCAAGCAATTATTTTATGTCTTAAATACTAATAAATTTTTACTATAAGAAATTTTTCTTTAGAATATTTTCTTGCAAATCGATTTTAATAAACTGCTATAGTTTCTTTAAAACTTATTACATAGAAGAGGACAAACCATTCTAGAAGTTTAATATAAAAATAGTTAGAATATAAGTAGAAATCATTATTAATAGTGCTATTATTACACTAATTTTTTGTATACAAAGTCATTACTAGACTTGAATAGTTCGTTACAAAACATGTATATATGTAATAATTTATTAGTAAATATTTAGCAATTTTACTATTTATACCTAGATTATTGAAATGCATAAAAAGTAAACTAGTATTATTAAGTATTAAAACCAATTTTTTTTACAATCCTCAAATTTGATCTTTAAAATGTTACTTAATACATACTGTATAAATAAAAAAAAACTATTTTTAATATTAACTCTATTAATATAGAAATAATAAAAAAAAATTATTTCTAGGGAGGTTTGTCATCATAGATTTATAATTGGAGTTAAAAAAGAAGTCGAATGTATTTATCTATAAAGTAAAAAATCATCTTTAAAAAGTTATATTAAAGTTGTTAAGTAAATGAATTGACTTTTTATTTAATATTATAATTTAAAAAAAAATAATAAATAAATAAATAAAACGACGAAATTTATTGCATCTTTTTTAATTGTAATTGTTACTTTAAACGTATTTTAGAAATATTAAATGTTACTAATAACCATACTTAAATATTTTTAACTTATTGTCAGTTTGCGAGTTTTAATTTTTAATTTATATATACTACTATAATTTCAAATTTTTAGATTATTTTTAAATTTGGTGTATGGTTTATTAGATACATTGATCTTACTTTTTGTGTAATAAATCATATTTATTTTCAATGTATATATGTTATTACTTCCAAAATTTAATTCAGATTATTGAAGACTTCCAAAATATTTTAAATGTAAAATCATTAATTACTAAATATGATTATTTAATTTTTTAATTAACATTTTAGATATATATTTATTGACTGTAAAGCAATACAGTTGACTTATTACACAATATGTACAAAAAACCGCTCGAGCGATAAAAAAAAATAGAATTGTTTAACAGCATTTGTGTGGATACAAATAAATGCAATGCTTCCTTTTTTTCATCATCATACCAGCCTCTAATACTTAATTGACTTTCTTTTCAGCTGAAACCTGGTAGGAACGTGTTCACGTTTTTATAACATTGTGATGCCATTTGAAATGTACCAAGTCAATCTATGTGATCAGCGAATGCTTTCCTACAAAGATAAAAGAAACATAATCAAGAAATTGTTTACTTATCACGTTTGCTAACCAAAAAATTGTTTTTTCTTGTTGATAGCATTTGGCAGATTTCCAGCAACGATGACGACATTTACCCAGGGCAGCTATACATGTATGCGATTCAACTGTTTTTGAGTAAAGAGAGGCACTTTGTTCAAGTTTTCAACTAAAAAAAATTTTATTTTTTATGAATAAAAAATAAAATTTTTTAGCAATATTTGCTATTTAACCGTGCAGTACTCATATTCGCTTTAATAGTTGAAAGCTTAAAACAATTAATTACAAGTTCGCGTAAAATAAATATTAGTCATAAAAGTCTTTATTAAATTTAAAAAAAAACATATAAATATTTTTGTTAATAAAATGGAAGGAATAATATTACTTCAAAATCGATTTCTAGATGTCAATTTTGTACCTAAAGTAAGACCTGAAGAATCTAGAATAGAAAGACTAAATTATGATTAAAATAGACGAAAATAATTTGTAAGATAGCATTTTCATAAATTCTTGACATTTTTTATAATTACGACAATTCAATCGTTCACGGTAGTTTTCACGTACGACAGAATGAAAATATTTTGGGACTAAATTTTTACGCACTATGAGTAAGCCGTGAACGATTAATTTTTATAACAGAAATCCTGCACTAATTTATTTTGCTTGATTTCAGACGAGTATGTTATTTTCAGGGGTAATACAAATTTTGTTTCAGGCTCATTTATGGCAAAAATAATCCCTATTTTATACCCATCCTAATTTTCTGTTTCCTTGTTATTCAAGAATTTATGATGTGCAAAGTAGGATGCACTACTATATATTCCTTTAATATACTGTTGAATATTCTTGAATATTAATGAATTAAAGTAAAAATCTTACATTTTTGTTCTGTGACTATAAATCACATTCTTAAAATATTTGTAATTTTTCATATGTATAAGTATGTTTTATTTACTAAAAAATAATTGAAGAATTTTAACAGTGTACAATTTACACAGATGAATTTCACATTAACAATTTAATAATTTCTTTTTAATATAGTAGTGGATTCTTTATAAAAAGATGTTAAGTGAATAAACGGTTTAATTTTCAAATATTATATGTTTTTGTTACACGTCAATTCACTTAACATTGTGCATGTTTTTATTATTATCTAAAATTCGATTTGCATTCTTTATATTAGTTCTAAGTAAATCATTATTCAATTCTTATTTTATTCTTCATTAATATTTTGAAATGGGATAGGGTTTTCAAATGGCTGGAAAGAGACTTTTATGAGCGGAGATCAAGAACCATGGGTTTTTCGAGGTGGCCTTACAGCCGATTTGCAGGTAATTTCAAATTAAAAAATTTTTTTAATTTTTATAAAGAATTTTAAATAACTTATTTAATAATAAGGATTTGTTCAAATGTATAATAAATTATTGCACTAATAGTTTTAATGATATTTTTTGCAGCGATTAATTCCTGTAGACAGTGGAAACGATTTGTTTGTATATAAAGCACCTGAAGTGCCTAGCAGTAAAATTTATACAATTCGCCCTTACCTATCAAGCGACGAAGAAGCCGTTTACACAGTTTGCAATCAAATTCATAACTGTGGTAAATCTTCTGCTGTAACCGATAGGTAGGAAATATATATTTATAATTTAAATTGATAGCATAATAAATATTAGAATCTATACAAAAATTTTTGTAGGTTTATTGGAGGCTTCCTGACGTTAAGCCCAGAATTGTGCATGGTTGTGGAAGATGAGACTGGTATAGTTGGATACGCTCTTACTGCCTTAAATGTCAAAACGTACAATCAAAAGCTAGCCGTATCTTGGATACCCGAAATGCAACTTAAATATCCACTACAAAGTTTATGTAGTGATATGTCGCAAGATGAGCAGGTATGTCAAATACGTTTACTTTTCTGGGCTCAACCGATTAGAGAGCGCCATTCTTACTAAAATAAAAAATGTTTTTATAAACATTAATAAAAATTTAAAAAACAATTTTCTCAAAAATCCCTAAAAAATTTTAATGTAATTTTTATAAAAAAAATGATATGTTTTATAAAATACTTCATCATTCCAAAGTGTAAATTAAAACTTTTTTTAATATCTTAATATTTTTAATTATAACTATAACTTATATATGCTAATTGTAAAAGGTAATCAGTTGATCTTGCCCATTATACAACCACTTAATTATTCGTATAAGTCAAATTGGTAGTTTATTTTGAAAATAATGAAAATATTTACAAAATTCTTATTTTTCCAGGAGGCAATACAATATTTTCATACATTTGTACCTGATGTGCCGGAGCATTTATCTCGGCAACATCCGTCTAAACTTGTATGTTCAATTCTACCAGTAGTTACTGACCAGTCGGTCCCTAAACGACTAATTACGTGTGTCTTAGCAGCGCTAAGAGCAAATGGTATAATATACATTCTACTAAAATTATTTTTTCATGAAAAAATTTTTAAAATAATTTTATATTTTATTTTATATTCAGGTTCTTTTGGAATTCATACTACAATGTCTATAAACGACAAAGACACTCGAGAATTCTACGTTAAATTAGGTTTCGTCGACTTAATACCACCGTTAGACGACAGTTCTACGACGATCACAATGTGCAGAAGTTTCTAACAGCGGGCAAGCACATCAATTATACTCATCAACAAAGTTTATGTTTTAGGACCAGTTCAGAATGGACAAGGGGAAAATCCACATTAAAATTTCATCTAAGTGAATTTTTCTGTCGCAGTATATCGTTGATGAGATCAATGAAAAAATCGACTCTAATATTCTTTCAGAATTATTTAGAGTTCTAATATTATTCATACTGTACACATGTTATTGATGCAAATTGGAAATAGGACCGATAAATTAATTGTCCATTCCATACGTGCGAAAGTTTAATAAATTTTTAGGTTCATACACACTCGGAAACTGTACATATACATTTTATCAAAGTATATGAAATACCAATCAGGTTCGCAAAAAATCGAAAGGAGAAAGCAAAAACTGCATAGTGCAATACGATGCATTTTCTTTATGATGTTCACGTAACATTGAAAACTCCATATTTTATTCATATACATTATTGTACCTAAGCTGCTAAATGCGTTGAACGCATCATGTATTTTACTGTCATTGGAAATATCAAGTAATGAATTTGCATATATCAAGGATGTCATTTATTTTATCGTATCACAAAATACTTGTAATTATTATTAACTGCTTTAAGTAGATCGTATAGTTTGTTTTATAGAAGATAAAAGCATAAAATCCTGTTTTAATCAAAAAGTAACTAAACGGCTTGAAAGTAAAAAAAAATATCATTAGCAATATATTTACAATCCAAAATGTACTACAATCCGATTAAGTCCCTTGTTCTAATGTATGCTCATAATTGGAAAAATCTTTATAAAAAAGTGATTTTTAGAACATTTGTTCAAATAGATTCGAAAACTGCACATCAATCTGCTTTTTTTAGTTAGTAGTTTGCGGCAATGAGCAGTAATGTCAAGTATAATCAGAAATCTAATTATATTAACTGCTTCAGTATCATGCATTAGATCGAAGCTTGTAAGATTAATTAAATCATAACAATAATTATAATGATATTGCAAATACTCCAAAATGTTCTTTATATATCTGCAATTCCCCTGCGCATGATTAATTAATTTGTTTATTTATGATTTTTGCAGAAATCATATATTAAGCACCTTACGATAAATGTCTGCTAATCGAGCATAAGTGTATAAAAAAGAGTTAGCTCTAAGATCGGTAACAAAAATTAGAAAAAAAAAAAAAAAAATGAATTTGTAAAGTACACAGCACTTAGCTGCCTCGAGTTTTGTACGGTCCGCCTCCATATACTATTAGTACATAACTCGATATAACTTTATAATACTACCGTCAGGCTGTCAAAATAGACAGATTTTGTTTTTATAATTTAGAAAATTTCATAAATTATCTCATTAGTTCATACTGCGTATATTTGAACTATAACGCAAAACCAGTCCTTAACATAAAGCCATTAAATTAAAAAATTCTCATATTTGAATGTAAAGATAATTTCATTGCAAATTATTTAAATGACTTTTATACTATTCTGGTTTTGAGAATATTATTAAGACATCCTTTTTGATTCTATTTTACTTGTTATAATAAAACGATTAAATTATTTTTTATGATTGATGTCTAATGTATAATCGTAATGACATATTTTACGATGTGAAATATGTATTTTAACATGATGCTAATATCTCGGAGTGATTTTTTTATGACACTTTTACAGTGTGTTATAACAAACATGTAAAATCATTAATTGGTATGGATTTATTTCAATAAACTTCTAAAGACTGAAAAATATTGTTGAAAAACTTTTTTATAAATCCAAAATATTTACAAGTTAATTTTAAAAAATTTTTCGTTGTAAATTTTAATTATATGATTATTGATGGGGGAGGTTTATATTTTTTTTGTAAATCCTCTGGTCCTTTGAATGGTGCAATAACCGAATCATTGTAAATTTGCAATTTTTTTAATTTCCTTTGTAACTCGATTATCTAAAAATAAAAATAAGTACTTTTATTATGAATGTTAATTTTTTTTCTTTTAAGTTAGAATTAAGCACATGAAAATTATATGATAATCAAAAGCGATTATAAATATAAATAACCTTTTCAATTTCAGACTGTAATTTTTTTTGTTCTGTGTATGGAGTGTTATTATCCGATACTTCCACGTTATCCAGTTTTTTTAACGATTCCATGAATTCATTAAAATATTCATTGAAATTTTTATAACTAAAATAGTACAATTAAAATAATTATAATTAATAATAAAAATCATTAAGAAAGAAAAACAAACATACTTGATATGAAATGATCCTGATTTTGATCTTCTCATCCCTTCATTAATCTGTAAACAATTTATTTGATTAGGATCAAAAAATTATAAATTTTATAATAATTACTTACATTTTTTAAATCTTCTTCGTGTAACGCAAATGGTGTGCCTAAAATTTAAATTTTACTTTCATTAAAAAATAAGAATTTAATGAATTTATTAAAAAGAAATAAATACGTACTCAAAGGACGTTTGGAAGTATTATTATAAATATTCTTAGAATATTTATAATCAATTCGCCACTTGTTTAAAACATTCTTGTCTCTATTATTAAAAAACCGTTATTGTCAAAATCTATTTCCATAAAAAATTAAATTAAATAATAAATAATCTTAAATTTTACTGACATAACTTTTTGAAGCTCTGATGCTTGATTTTGTAAAAGTTTTTTTGCAGTTTTTATCCATAACATTTTTTGATGCAAAGTTATATCCCCTCCACCATTTTGACATCTAAATGAGGATAAAAAATAAATGTAAAAGAAATTTACATTCTTAAATTTCAAAAAATGAATAAATTATTAAATACACTTTAAAACAACATGAATTGCTATAATTCTTTTAATTCATAAAATGATTTAATTTTTCAGTAAATATAATTTTTATTATACTAAATTTTTAGTGCTAATGTAACTAAATGTTTGTAGTTTGTAAAATACAATATATTAGAAAATTATTATAACAACTTTTATATAAGTTATGTTTTATTTTTTATTGATTTTTCTTTAGTTAAACCTAAGAAAGATTTTATAAAACCAATTATTAATTCAGGTTCCTTTAGCTTCATTGGTTTTATTGATATTTTAACTCTGTCTTTAGTTATAACATCAAAAACTTTTTCTTTCATGTCAACAGTTTTTAGAGATTTTAAATTATTTGTTTTTATCATGGTAAATTCTTTTAATTCGAAATTCGCTGGTTGTACTTTACATAGTTTAATACTTTTTTGCTTACTTTTATTTAAAAAATTTAAATTTTGTCTTACAAATAAGGATCTTGGAGATGGCCCTAATAAATGTAAGAAATTTGATTCAGTCATTGATTCAGGCAAAAAGTTTTGCTTTTGAGGACATTTAAACTGAGCTTTTTTTGTGGTTTTAAGTCTTTTCTGTTTGCAATTATTATAACACGCCTCAGAATTTTCAACAGGGATTCCCTTTCGATATAATATCGCAGCGCAAACGTTACAAATTATAATTGAATTATTTAAATTAATTTCTGGATTCTGTATTCTTTTTAAAGCCCACGTGTTATATGATCCATACCTACTGCTCGGTTTATAGTTCCAAGTTTTTGACCTTACTGACGTTTTTGGAGGCTTTTGAAAATTTCTATATCTAGTACTTCTTGAAGATGGTTTTAAAGTTGATTGGTAACATATAATTGTTGATGGTTTCTTTTCTATTTTATCTAAAAAGAAGAATAAAAATATTACCATTGTTTTAATAAGTATATATTTAAATTGTACAACGTAATTGATCATTTACAGAAATCAATTATTCCTACCATTTATTTTTCTCAGTTGAATTACTTCATTCGGATGTTCTTTATTCCATTCAACTCTTAAAAAGTTTATGATTTTCGAACAATCTAAATCTAAAATTTCTTGTGGTGGAAATACAAGTGGATTGTGTGCAGTTTGCAAATTTTTTAAATTTGGTACTAAACCTTAAAGCATTCACGGTAAAATTAATAACAGCTTAAAAAATAAATCAAATATAAGGTTATATATATTTATTATCTTTTACCAAGTTCTAGAGGTAATTTTTCTATGTTATTTCCTTGCAGTAAAAGTGTTTCAAGAGATGCATGTCCTTTAATGGTAGATGGTATAGTGGTCAATTGATTATTTCGAATATCTAACCATTTTAAGTTTTGCAATTTTGTAAAAACTTCAGGAGGTAACTCTGTCAAATTGTTTGAATCCAAGTATAAGGTCTAAAATAATGCAAAAGAATAGTTTATTAATAATATTTGGCTAAAATTATTAATAAATTATTTGTGAAATTATTTTACTTATAGTTTAGTAATTGAATTTCCAAAAAAAGTGATAAATTACCCTTAAACTTGTAAATTGCAGTATTTTTTGTGGAAAAATACATAGGCCAGCATTGTTTAAATTTACGTGGTTTCCATCAAATTTTTTAAAGAAGTTTGTAGAAGCAAGAAGATTTTCTTTTGAAGGCATTGTTTTTTGACGCCATAATTTTTTAGCTTTGGTCACTGGATTTGTTAAGTTCAAATTTGTATTATTTTCATTTGAATTGATTTCATCTTGTATTGGAACCTCAGACATTTTTGCCATGGCTTTAGTAAATGTGTCTTCCAATCTTGTGAAATTCTTTGTAGGAGCATTTTTATCGAATTTGTAATCATCAATAATATCCGTTTCTGAATGTAAATCTTGTGCATCAAGAACTATTACGAAAGTAAAATTTAATTTGTACTTATTAACAATTTGTATACATTAAGAGGCATAATTATTTTTAATAAAATTTAAATACCACTTTCAATTTCCAAAAGTTGCTCAATCTCAAGAACATGAGGTGATTTTGATAGACTTTCTTCATTCTTATCTATAAAAACTTTTTCTAATTCTTCTTCAGTATTCTAAATAAAAAAATGACAATTCTAAGTACAAACAAACATTAAATTAAAAATAAAATGTAATATATAAACCTGATTTTTTCCTGTTTCTTCAGAGGACAATAAATTTTCAGTACTGAGGCACTCAGCATCTGTTACATATTCAAAGCTTTCAATTCCTTTTGAACTTGATAGAAATCTTGTTTCTTTAGTATTTTCATTAAACCCATAGAACTGGGTTAATAAATGTTTGTTAATATCTTCTGACATTTTTATTGTTTAAAGCATTTCAAAGCCTAAATGAGAGTAGGTTACACAAGTGTACAAGTATACAAGCACATTCTGATTATAAAGGTAACCAAGGAGATAAACTTATTAAATCAATACATATTTTTTAATTTTTTATAATAATAATATTATAAATCTTATTTAATATTAATAGATTTTAGAACAAAAATAGAGATTTATAAAACTGACTAAAATATAATAAATAAACTGAACAAAACTGAAATCATACAATATTTTTGATTTGTTAATTAAACAAAATTAAAAGATTAAAATTAAAAAGTTATTATCAAGTTTTTTACAATATTAATTATATACATTTTTCTGTTACCATATAAGAGAGAACAATAACAAATAGTAGTATGTATTTATTATATAATGAACTTGAACTTCTAATAAATGTTGATTTAATTTGTATTTTTTACATTATACTTTTTAATCAGTATCTTTAGATCTTTAATTACATTTAGAAAGAAATCGTGTTTTTTAATAAAAACGTAGTAAAAAGATTGCCACATGATATATTGCAATTTTCGTTTATTTTTCATTTTTTCATTTTCATCTGAAAATAAAAAAATGTAATTATTTAATAATTTCATACTAAAAAATATTGCATGCTATTGAAATAATTATTTACCCCACTTCGTAAGAATTTCAATTTTATTTCTAATTCTAGAATTAGTCTTATGAAGAATTTTCATAAGTAATTTATCATTTTTCGTTGATAAACAGCTCATAAAAGCAAAACAACGTTTAGCTTGTTGCTGTGCAATAATTTTTATGTTGTTGAAAATTTTACTTTCACTGTTAATTTCTTTACACAAAATCAGTGAATCAAGCTTTAATAAAGTTAAGTTTCGTAATTTTGACTCCAATGTTCTGAATAAATTGAAATGATGATAATGAGATGCATTGAATAATATTTCAGTTGTTGAAGGGTTTTTATTACTTACAAAATACTAAGATTAACAAATGATATGGAATATCGAGGTGAATAATATTTGGGCTGAACTTCCAAAGAACAGGGATTAATCTTCCAACCCAAGAATTCAATAATAATATCTTTTAAATAAATATTACTCTGGCTATTCAAATTAGTATTTAGCTTTCTTTTATTAAACCAACAATTAAATTCTGGTATACCTTTCTTGATTTTGGTCAAGTACCTAAAGTGAAATAATTTTTTAATAGATTTTTAAACTTTAAATAATATAATTTAAATAAAAACAGAAAATTTTGAATTTTTGACCTATTTGCATAAACTTCATCTTTTGTTATATAAATACTATCATCTACATATGTACAAAGATATCCAGCATTTGCAAAGTCTAAAAAGTGCTTCTTATACATATGAGCATAATAAATATCACATAATATTGCAGACAACATCAATCCTTGTGCTACTCCTTTACATAAATTGTATACTTTATTGTTATACAGCACCTAAAATTATATATATATATATATATATCAATTTTTTTGTTTTATTTTTTTGTCTATCATAATAATTTAATTTTTGAATAATTTTTGTTATTACTCTTGTGTTATAAATGACATCTTGTATTATATACAAAATATCACATTTCTTAACAATAACATTTTTACTATTTTGATATTGTTCATTGACTAGATTTGTACTAGCTCCAACATATTTGTACTTTTTAAAATCTCTTGTATTGAACCATTGAAGCATCAATTCATCTGACAGTTTTTCAAACATTTTATTGATCATGTCCAATAATATATCTTAACAAAAGAATGAATATTAATAAACAAAATTATATATATATATATATATTCAATAATATATTAGTATGTATTAATGAAATACCAAAAAAAAACTAAGAACTAGTGCATAAATTAAACATCTTTTCACGTACAACAATCGCTACAATCGGATTTTGTGCGACCGCACGAGTGGCAAAAAAGTCACGCACGTTATAATACATTTTGATACTAGTGCGAGAAAGTGATTTCGAGTGGACGTTTGGGTGAAAAGGCCACACGAGGTTGAAATCACTTCCTGCTCATGTATCGAACGATATTTTTGTATACGACGTGCACAAAGCGAGATTTAGCATACGCTTTGTTGTTCGAGCGTGCGCGAAATCGAGCTTTGCGTACGGAGTATCAAAAAATATATTTTTGTACAGTTGTGTACAAAAAATTTTGCGATACGTGCGCAAAGTGAAATTTATTTTTACTCTGTGCATAAAGTAAATACCTAGTCGTGCTTTACGTAAAATTCGTTTCACGCGCATGATTTACGCCAGGCCGAATTATAATTAGCTAAATTAAGTATCGTTATAGTTAAAAACAATTATTTGTAGAGTTTCGTTTTAATAATTTTTACTTGTATAAATTTAAAAAACAATACAGGTGTTTTACCCAGTTTTATTGAGCCAAAAGCATCATAAATATCAGCTGATATTAAAAGTGCCTCTTCATCACTAAAATTATTTTTTTTTACGATTTTGATAAAGTTTTTCCTGAAATCACAATTTGCATTTTTTAATTGAATATCATACAAGTATTGTAAAATACACAGTGATTGCCTAAGCACTTCTTTTTCTTTATCTGTATAACTGAAAATTAAATAAGTAAATATGTAATCCTATTTAATGTACAACTAAAATATATAATCATTATATTTACTTTTGTCTAATAATGCATCTAAGACCTTCTTTTTTTGGAATTAAAAACATTTTGCAAATTTGTTTTACATCTATTGCTTGAGAAATCGGTATTAATGCCAGTTTATCTTTCATCTTTTTAGTAAAATTCCTTTTCTGTTTACTCCAATCTTGAATTCGCATAAATACACGTTGTTCTTTTATATAAGCCACATGAAATTCACGACGTATCACCAATATAAAATAATGGAATAACCATTTAATAAATTTGGCTACTAGAATACCTTTGGTTTGTTGATCATGAACGTCTCTCAACCATGTTATTGATGAAACCTAATATTAAAAAAAAGTGTTAAATGTTTTGTGGAATAACTAAATGTATAACAATTACAACACCTACATTTATTTTTTCCACTAAAGCCTGCAACATAAACTGCTCTGACTTAGCTGTTTGCAAAAAATTGTCAAGTGCTTTCAAGATTTTCTTCTTATTCCTACCATTGCCGATGAGCTCCTTGGTCACTACTTTATACAAAATCGTCTGAAAACCCTGGCGAATCTGACTAGGGTGAATCTGATTCTCGCACTTTTTGCTCTCAGTATAATGATAAACTCGCTGACCCTTGACCTTTCTGAACTTCGTAAAATGATCCGTCCCCTCACCCGAGCCTCTCCCCAGAAAAACTCTGTTGTAATTCATCGACCTGTGCCTATCCTCGAAATGCTGGAACACCTCCAACTTCAACCCATCACATTTCAAACCAACGTCAAACTTTCGCCCCACGTAAGTTTGCAAAACGACCTCCGACAACTTAGTCCCACCATCATTAGCACCAAACAAAACGTCTCTCAAGCAGCCCAACGTCGAGCTTCTGCTCACCTTGCACGGAAAACCCAGCGTCAACTCCATCTCACCAACATCACCGAAAGCCGAAAATCACAAAAAACTGTATAAAAGCCGGCACGCGGCTGCCGCCATATCACAACACGTTCGAAAACAAGGAAATTTAAAGCCGTTGGCGCTGCAGTCGCGCCCCAACCGGCCGGCATATATGCGGGGCCCTTGCCCCTCCCCCTTCGCACAGTATTGCACACACATCATTCGTTGCTTCGCCGCGCGGAAGGACGGACGTGTGCATCCAGGCGCAGGTCGCAGCGCGAGTTCACCAGCCAGCTAACGCAGCCACAGAAGAGGACCAAGACGACGAAGATAGCGCACAGGCCTGTCCTTTAACCATCTTTCATCCGCTTTTCTCCTGGGATAATCAGCGCGAATGGTTGTCCTGCAGGCGCAGCTCGACGCGAGCCTTCAAAAGCTCAGGCAGTACAGACTCGACGTGAGTTTTGCATATATATGTATTCCGTGTCGGCGATGCGTGGGGTTTGTGCTTTTATATTTGTGTTTTTTTTTTTTTGACTTTCCGCCCGGATTTTCCGGCGCGTCTTCTGTTTTGTTTTTCGCGCTAGTTCCCAGCTACCGTTTTGTTTGTGCCTTTTTTTTGTTTCGACGGGGACGCGCGAACGACGCGCGCTTTGTTGACGAAAATTGAATGTCGAGTTATGTGTGTTATCCAGGGGCATTGATGGCCGCGCGTTTTTATTTTCTTTGGGCAACGCGGCGTTATTTTTTTTAAAAAAGCGTGAATTTGTCGAGCAGATAAATCGCTGTGAGCTTGTATAGGTACGCGATTTTCAGGGAAGTTAAGCGCTGAGTATTCGATCATAATTTGAAATCGGTGTACGTTTTGGGTGTTCTGCTCTCGTAAGCGATTATATTCGCTGAAATTTGGTATAGTCGCGATCCATGAAATTCGAGCAGTTGGCGTGCGTTCGCCTGTTTCTACTGAAAGCGAAACTTCCTGAAAACGCGCTTTTGCTTGCGTTTGGTGTACGTATATATACGTACGTATATAGGTCAATGCGCTCTGTGGATGCGATTTTCGATGTATTTTGTGGGTATTGGAACTGGTTTAAGTCGGATTCGAAAATTTTTGATGAATGTACGAAATTTGATAGGTATTTAATTACGTTAGTGTGCTCGCTATCTAAATATGTTTGACAGTCCGTACTATGCGTTATAAGGATTGAAGTATTTACCTTAAATTTACGTTACAAAGCTATGAGTATTATTTGCGTACATTTTTAAATGCAGAAAGCTCATTTACATTTTCCGTAATGTCAATCGTATAATTACACGCAGCTAAAAAACGTCAAAATCCAAAACTCACGGTCTTAAAAAAACTAGACAAACCAAAGTATTTATTTACATTTGTTAAATCTTCACAACACAAGCGCTACTTTCGTCTACATCCCCGCGCATAGAAACGACTATTCTTTTCTAACAATCGGTTAAAAAGTTCGTTGACCAGTCCGCGAGCATTCGCTTCGCAGAAATCGCGCGATCCTGCCTACGGTTTCCCGAGCCGTCTGCTACGCGCAGGAGCAGAAGCGCCGACGCGCCCCTCGCTCTTTTGCTCCGATTCTCCTGATTCGAACGTCCGAAAGCTTTCTGGGAATCGAATTTAATGTGGAGCAGTTCTGCCTTTTGGCAGTCTTTTTTCTCTCCCCTGTGATTCGAGGAAAATTAAGCTAAGATTGTTGTTGAGTTAAAATGTTTATAGCGTTTTTAAATTGCAAAAAGGACGATGAGAGTTGGGAGTAGTGGCGATTGTGATGTTCATGAATATTTGTTTTTGTTTTGTTGTAGGATGATGAAATTGTGGAGTACGTATAATTACGTATAATAAATTTTAAAGTGACAAACGTCAAATAGTAAACAGGCAGGGCAATTAGAATATTTTTAAAGTTAGCGAAAAACACGCTTCGTGCTAATAAGTTGAACAAGTTACGGTAACGTTAAAATCATTTTACTTTGAGGCACCTAATGAATTTGAAAAATGTTCTTTCAGTTAAAAATTATACTGACATGCTTCAAAAGCTGTAATTTATGTCTGTAGGTAAAGTTTCTTAAAAAATCGTTCTTTAACATTTCTGAAGTTATTCTTCATACAAAATTATGCTTTGACAAAATTAAAGCTAACTTTAAATTATAAGAAATTTGGTACTCGGCACTTGGCGCAGAAATAACTAATTAGTCGACATACAGCCCCGGTTACAAAGCCAACATTTAACGATCGAAACCATCGATAATCAAATTACCCAAGTTCGAAACACTCTACACAGCCCGTATCCCAAAATTCCTCATCGAAGCACAAAACACCATCCCACCCCCTTAAAGTCAGCCGACCTACATTGAAGAAACGGGCGCTTCACAAAACGGCCAATTAATTCGCGGCTCGCAAATTCGAGCTTCGCGCAGGAACGCGCTAGCTCCCCTGTGCGATGCTTTTGCGCGAGAGGCTCGAAAGGACGCTTCATTAAGGGGAGGGAGTCGACGGGGGAGTGGCATCGTTGGCATTCGCTGGCCCGCGGGCGCATGCTGCTTGTTATATGTGGCTGCTCGAGATAACTGCTTAAGTCCTTTTGATGGTAATTGAGTTTTTAACGGTTTTGGGGGCTCGTTTGGGATTGTCTGTTCGATGGAAAATTTAAGAAAGTTTTTTTTTTCATTATTTTGTGTGAATGAGGGAAAAATAGAAAGAGGATAAGTTCGATAGTTAACGACCTCTGGAAATTTTAGTATTTTACTCGTACGTTTTACTAGTTTACAGCGAGAAAAAGAATTTATGACCATGATTGCATTGGTATTTAGACCCTAAATAAATTAGCCAAGTGTTGGAATTAAACTTGCTTCCTCACGTTTCGGGCGCACCTTTAAACATCAAAACGTTAATTTCTCGAAACCACGAAAAACGGATTTAAACAGTCGCCTCGGCAAGCCACGCAGATATATACTACAACTATTTATAAAAGCGACTTCATTAATAAAGTCCACTCATATTTTTCTCCGAGATAAAAGCACATAGCAACACGCGCAAAAAACTAGAATACCCAAAAAAAACTCAAACCTCGCAACGAATTTTATTTTTCGAAGCAAAAACACACGGGGAGCAGTCGGTCATCAAGCCAGCCCCGCGCAGACTGGCAAACTTATACATATGGAGCAATACATAGTTGACGGAAACTAAGCGTCGCGCGGGGGTGGGACGAAAACGGTGTTAAACAAAGGAGAAAAATAGCCCGTAGTGCAATTCCAATGTCGCGCGCGGGTATATACGAGACTGATAAAGCAAACAGATTGGCTCGCGCGGGCGGGATGAAAATAGACGCGCAAACAGGCGTGTATATGCTCTCTGTGTATCTGTAGGTCGCGGGTATTTTAGAGAGTAACTAAGCGAGAAACCGTTTTTGCGAAATGACTAAGAACAATTCCGCGCCGTGTACGTCGGTGTATCTATACAGGTATTATACGTAGACTAGCTCTCGAAATCGAACCCAATGATTTAACACTCGGTAAAAACGCAAAATTAAAAGCTCAGCCGATAAAATTCGACCGGCTGTCCGAGAGAACACCGGATTAAAAAAAAGCTCTCGCACGCATATCTCAGGCCGTCTTTGGGGGATCGGAGAGCCAAATCCACTGGGTGGCGTTGCGGGAGGCGGGGTGGAGATATATAAGCCAGCTTGCGGCTATATAGGGCCAGAACGGGCGGGGGCGAGCCAGCTCCGAGGAGTGCATATAGACAGAGATCAGGCGAGAGTAGGCAGACGGCTGTTTATATATAAATACTTAGAGAGCGCGCAGAATGAGCAAACCTCTTTGAAAACGATGCCCTAGCCATACACAGGCCCGATCCGGGTGTAGCCCCGCTGCTAATGCCTCCGCAGGTAAACATCTCGCCGCAGACGGAATTCGCTCGCGCAGGTGTATTTTCGTAGCGCGAATAAGAAGGAAAAGACGGAGGAGGAGGAGAGAGAGAGAGAGGATAAAAAAAGGCCGTTCCACTTGGTGCGCGCCGTCGTCGCATGATCGGCCCCGCGCGCGCGCGCGCACCTCTTCTGTATATGTTCGCGGGGGGCTCGTCGTGCTGGTTATATACGTGCACACAGAGACACACTCACAGCTCTTCATTTTTTTCTCTCCTTACCACCTCTCTCTCTCTCTCTCTGTCTTGCGCGCGCGCCGAGAGCGCGAGTCTATAGTGTGCAGTAGGTATCTAGGCGAAGAGAGCCAGAGAGCTAGCCTGGAGGCGAGCTGGTGTGCGTGCAGTGAGCCAGTGAGCTAGAGTATAGCGTTGCATTGCGGACGGGCGGCGCAGTGTGTGCAGTGGCAGCGCAGTGAGCCTGCGAGAGAGGAGAGAGAGGAGAGCCGTGTGTGGACGAGTAGTGGAGCTGTGCTGCTGCTGCTGCGCGCGCGTGTGCCAGGGGCTGTGTTATGTGCGTCGAGGGCGAGCCCAGGAGGTTCCACGATGAGCTCACCTACGCGAGTGTCGGGGAAAACGTAGGTGGAACGCTTAAATATCGCGATGTGCGACTGTCTTTTTTTAGTAGAGAGCGAGAGAGAGAGAGAGAGAGGCTGGGTGAGGGGCTTTAGATTCTTTTTGCGTTTGTGTGCAGACTCGCGAGCTATATAGCTCCGTCTCTGTCGGGCCAGAGAGTGTATAGCGCGGAATGAGTTCAGCACTATACCACTTGCACTCGGCCACAGTAGAGAAATTACGTGCGCGCTCTCTCGCTCTCTTTCTCTCTATGTCTCTCCTTCTTGTTTGCGCGAGACTCTCCTCTTTGATAGTTATGTCAACTGTATTTTTAGTTTCTGCCGCTCTCCGGCCGATGACAGCTGAATTATGATTGAGGGAATGTTTGATGGCTTTGTTGTAGGGGGCAGACTGTGTGAGTGTCTGACCCAAGGAGAATTAGCTGTTTTCTCTATAGTATTTTTTTATCAATTATTCACTGCTCTTTCTTTCTCTCCCCTCCCCTCCCGCCCACCTCTCTCTCTCTCTCTTTCTCTCACATACTTTTCACTGGCTTTGACTCTGATTCTGCTCAGCAGAGTGTGGGTGGCCATTTGCTGTGTGCTTTTTAGTTTGACTTGATTTATTGATCAGTGGAATTCTAAAAAATGGAGATTTTTATTGTCACTCTGTGGTTATTGATTTGCTCAGGGTCAATCAATTCTAGATATTGATCTGGGGATGCTCTTTTTTGCTCATGATAATTATTACTTTGCTTTGTAGATCGAAAAAGGCATCAGCATGTTCGAGACAGCAAAGGACAATCGTTGCAATGAGTACAGCCCATGGAACTACAACTTGCTTGGCGCAGGCTCCGTCAACAAGGTGAATGTTCAAGTTTGCTTGAATGATTAAATTAGAGTAGATAATTTTAATCATTGATGAGTTTTTTCAACTTATAATGTGGGTCAAATATTAATGTACTTCATTTGAAGAATTTAGAAGAAAAAACAAGTTTTACAGCACTATTGCTTGTTTAATTATTTATAAAATTGACAATGAAGTATGCAATACATTGCAAAAAGTTTAGATGGATGCATGTGAACTCCATTTACAGTTAACAGGATTATTGATTTTCCAAGTATAAATTCTTAATTACATAAGGAACAATTATTTACATTTTGTTAAAAATAAAACTTTTAAAATATCATTGTTTTGCAAACAAATTATTAAATTTTGTCACAGAATTTTATTAAACAAAATAAAATTAATAAATTTAAAATAATTCTAGAAAAACAATTTATTACATGAGCCACATATATTACAATCATTTTTATTTGTAGACAATCCTGGAAGATGATGATGGCCAGGATCTAAATAATTCTATGGTGGATGACCTTGTTGCCAAGATCCTAGATGATGATTGTATCACTGGCAACGATGTCTTCACCAACCGCTGCAATGGTAATCCACAACAATATCAAGTTGGGGCTCCAGTGGTACAAGACTGCAAAACCAGATTAGGCACGAATGCATATCTCACAAATGCCAATGGTTTCCACACAACTTATCCACTGACGCGAGTACCAAATGGCTCAGTGGGTGTGAATGAAAATGACCAAGAATATAGAAATATCTGCGGCGGACTGAATTCTTTGAGTCTGAATACGTGCATGGGACAGCAAAATCATGACAAAGGCAACGGTTACACCAACGGGTACATCAACAATGTTCAGAGGTACAATTAAATACTGTTTCAATAAAAATTAATATTATTGTAGCTTGATTTTACAAAAAAAAAAATTTAGTTTGATTATTACTCATAAAAATTAATACAACAAACTATTAATATTTTTTACAGAACTTTACACACCTCTGACAATAATATTCAACGATCAGGGCAACAATATCCTGCTCAGATTATTAATGATGGGTCCTACGGTTCCGTACGGAACTCGTACGTTCCTTTATCAAGTAATGGCCTACTCACAACGACAAGCAACGGGTTGAACTACAATCCGCAATCCACCAACTGGTCCGAGTCTCTGCTTAGCACCGACTGCGTCAAGGATTTGTTTGGGCACTATTCACAGCTACAGTCTTGTAACAACGCGGACTACAATTTGAACGTTGCTCTGAACCTAGCGCTCGATTCACCCGAGAATGTCGGACTTAGCGAGATGCAACTCCATTGCAGCGTACCCCCGAATTCCCATGGCAATTCGATACTGAATGTTCACGATTCCTACAATGCGACTGCCAATAGTCAAGGCTACCGTCCTATCTCCACTATGACTGATCTTAGTGCCGATTCCGGTTTTCTATCTAATTCGCCGCTGCAGCACTTTTCTCCCGCCGAATCTGCACTGCAAAACTGCTTCGCTAGTAACCTTCAACGCGGAAAATATGAAGAGGTAATTTTTATACGATTTTATCAAAACTTTTTTCAATGAAAAATATTTTAGTTATACGAATATTATTTCATTAAGTTTTATTAAATTGAACAAAAATGAGTATTTCTACGACAACTGGAGCGTGGAAAAAAGTTAAACTAGCATATGCTCAAAATTTACACAGAATAATTTGTTGGTTCAATCTTTAAGTATCCTAGCTGTAACATGTAATTATGGAAATATTTTTATGAAAAGAATATTTTTATTAGCTTTCTTAAAATCAAACTTTAGCCAATTCATATCAATTATCTTATTACATTTAAAAATAAACGCTCTTAAAAAATGTTTTAAAATTATTTTTTTTTTTAAATCTGATAAAAATAATTCATCTGTCAAACTTTTAGTGACTATATAAGGAGCTTAAAGAAAGCTCTCTAAGGGCTGAAAAATCGCTGGTCCGGGTTAATACCGTTGTGGCTTATAATGTAGAATATGGGTAACTTTAAGATGAAGATTTGAATAGAATCCTTTATGTATGTACTTCTTCCAATACTCGCATCATACTTTTAGAACATGCATCGCATAATAGAAGTGGATACAGACAATTTGATAGAATGCGATCAGACATGACCGTTACAAATTCTGCAATATTTTTAGAATGTTAGAGAAATATTTGTAAATCTTGTAATTATAAAATATAATTATTTATGCATTGAAATTATGAATGACAAAAATAATTTCAATACGATTTAAATAAAGAAAATGTTTTGAATTTTTATTTTTTTAAAAAAGCAATAATGCTAAAATTAATTTACAAAATTATTATAAATTATTTTCGTCAAACTATTATTTTTAAAGCCAGATTTATTTATATTAATTTTTTATTCTTTAAATGCATAATTATTAAAAATGTTTGTACGAATCACATTAATAAATATTTTTTTCCAGTACAAAGATTATCATGAGACGTCCAATCTTAATGTCAGCAACATTGCGGCATCTAATGAGCAGCTGTACCTGAAACAACAACAGCAGCAAAATTCTCGCCCTTGCAAGCTGGAAGACGCGGCGGCGTTGGCAGCCGAACAGTCGTACAAACGACTTGTTAATCACTATCCTAATCTCGCCGATCAACAGCACCAGCAACAACAATTCATGACTGCAAATGATCTGGATGGAACCACCGGTATGCCATTAGTGGATGGGCGTTTAGATGCTACGCTTTTGAAGATGCTCAGCCCTAAAACCACCAGCGGTCCTGTTGCTGCTACCAGTAGTAACAAGTCGCGCGAGAAGCAAGTATTCTCGCCGATCGGCTACTCACGCAATCTGGCCGCGGCCGCAGTAGTTGCGGCCAGAGAGGCTGAACAATTACAACAACTCAAGTTTAACTATCAGAGCGCCAACGACTGCCAGCGATTCATCGTTAATAACGCCGATGCTCTCAAGGCTATCCAGCAGCAGAATTCTCAGGTAGTTATTGGCTTTATTTCTAAGTTCTTTAATAAACTTCTTTTCTGCTTACTAATTGTAACAATCAATACATTCTTAGATCACTGTGGCCAAAGAGATTTTTTATCATTTTCATACATAAATATTCTCAAAGTTTTTCTGTTACTTATTAACTTTTACTAGGATTTAAAAATTATAAAATTAACACTGTCTTTTAACAAAAAATTATTATTGGCTCATACAATATGCATGCTTATTTATTTACAGACTTATTTACATTTACATACATATTAAAATACTTATGCAAAAATAAATAAAAAGAACTTCGGCAAATATTATAATCTTATGTTATTTTATTTTCAGGCTGCCTTTCAAAACAATCCCAAAAGGTCCAATAATATCTCGAGTGCCTACAAGATAAAGGCTGCTTATGAACTAGCCAACGGCATAAATTTTTCCTCCAACAACTCCATTGCTCAGCAACAACAGCAGCAACAACAACACTTGGCTGGAAGTGGTAACAACAGCGTGGATAACGATATTTTTAATCGTCTTGTAAAGCAGCGGCAGCAACAGCAACAACAGCAGCGCATGAAAGGCATGGCGGCAGCGATATCGCCTGCTGCCGATGTTCTCTTCAATGCTGGCCTGATGCAGAGTGCGAGCGCAGCGGGTGTTTTTCCTGCCCACACGGTCATGCCCATCCCTGTAGCCGTGCCACCGCCTATGTCCATCTTTGAAGGCGGTCTGGGCTTGAGAAACGGCAACTCAGCTAGGAGGTCAGGTCCTTCTAGAATATTGTTCCTGAGACTGGAGCAAACTTACGAACAATTCAAGCAGTTAGAAAAAGAGCGTAAAAAGTGCGAGGCCGGATTGGCCGCGCACTTTCCTGGCAAGAAAGTAACTAGCGCAAACAACATACCAATTCCAAGGCTCCAGGGCAGCCCATCGAGAGTTGACAGGCTTATCATCGATCATTTCAGGGAACATGCGCGAGTCATCACGCTAATTGCAAAAGTAAGTCTGAAAGCACATTTTGTTTGAACTTGTAAGAATTATTTTTTTTTAATATGTTACAAAAATAACGATTTAATAAAATATCTAGTAAAATAATAATAGAATATCCGTTAATAGGTCAATTAGAAGAATGATATTTTTCAATTATAAGTATTTATTAAATTTTATTACCACCGCAGTATCCTAGTAGAAAAATTATTTAGTTTTATCTAGATTCCGATTATTTAACATAGAAAACTAGATAGATCTAGACAGTAACTGAATTCATTTCTACCAAGATAATTATAGCGCAATACAGTTTCTCATTCATAAAAAATTTTAGGCAAAATTAATTTTTATATTCAATGATAGTGTTAGAAAGTTTTTATTAATTTGTAGTCTATTGATTTTAAAATACACTTATTCAAAGAACATTATATAGATATACGTTAATGTAAAAAGCCATTAAATTTTATAAACTAGTATATTAAGAAATTTAAACAGCAAATGAATCTAAAATTTTTCTAAAGCATTTTAAAAAATAAAAATTGAATTTGTTCAAAATTTTATTCAGATATACCATGAAAGAAATTCTAAAATTTATGAATAAAATTTAATTTAAATAAATAATGTTTTTTTTTTTTTTAATTAAATTATATAGAGTCCATATTTTTTACAGATATTTTATTTTTATTATTTATTAAAATAAATTTATACCAAATTAAATGTAATAATTCATTATTTTGGAAATATAAAATATGAAAATAGATTTAATTACTAATTCTACGTATGCTTAAAATATTTACACTATGTTTTGCTTTGGTGTGCTTAGGAAAATGTCTTCGTTTGCTCAGAATGTTATTTTAGAAAATTACAATTTAATATATGAGATGTTAAATAACTTTCGATTTGGAGAATATTTTGCGTTTAATGCTATTCACTTTCGATTATAAATAGAAATTAAACATTACCCGAAAATTATTTCTCGAGTTAAAATTTATTTTGTCAAAGTTTAATGTTATTAGAGAAGACACTGGTATTTACTTCTACTTAGTCTCAATTATTTTCTTCATCATTTTCAAATTTATTCAAAGTGACCGCCATTTCTTATACTAATTTTATTTATAATAAGTAATTCGAATACGTACTAATCCTCCAAAGTTTTTTTATCATATAATTGATGGTTATCTGATGTAAAAACTTTTATCCCGTTAATTTTGAGATATTTATATTTTTATTTAATCAAATAAACACAATTAAAAGTAAAATTAGTCTTTAAATATTCTTAAGTATTAACAAATTATGGATTTATAATAACAAATATGATTTTTCTAACTTCATGAGTTGTCTTAAAGTTCTTTAAAAAACTATGGTTATTAATATTTTGTTTTATATTTAATAAGTGATAAATTTATCAATATTTGTTAAACACTTTTAGTAAACATTTGAATGACAAACACTTTTGTAAACATTTGAATGACGATTATGTTTTGAAGATAACACGATCAACTTATAGTACAGAAAAACGTTTTTAAAATAGTACAAATAAAATTATATTGAAATGCACAAGTAAAATATTACTTTAATAAAAACATTTACTAAGAATGAATAAAATAATTGGTTATTTAGATATGAATGTCTATTTTCGATTTTTGTTTTGATCTTTTTATATGTAAAATTCGAAATTTATTTCGCATGCTGTTGCGGTAGGTAAAGCTTAGAAGGTCATTTGCAAGTTGATTTCTAACTCTTGCAAATACGCAATTTTACGAAATGACGCCCATATGTCTGTAAGAGAGCGAAGCTCACTCATTGAACTTAATATGCAAAAAGTCTTCCCGATCTTGTTTTGATTCATTAATTATACATCATTAGCAGGATGATAATTCTAAATTACATCGCGTTATGATTATTTGTCGACGTCAAAGAACAATTGTGTAAATATGGCAATCAAAAAATTTAAAAAAAGCATTCAATAATATTTTTATTCTAATACAAATTAAAATTAAAGCTTTTTTAATTAAAGAAATAAAATAAAATAAAACATAGAATAAAATATAAATAAATATAACTTTTTGTACATTTCTTCTACACGCATAAATTACTTTAAAAAAAAATTAATTTTATATATCGCTAAATCAACATAAAAATATTCTTATTGTATAATGGAATATGAAATTCGATTAATAATTACGTGCAATTAAAACTTATTTTAAAAAATTTTTTTGTAAAAATGCTGCTCTAAATAATTAAAAATAACATCTTAAATTTGGACATTCAATATTAAAAATTTTATGGATTACATCACAATTTTTAATTACCCGACTTTTAATTGGCAGATGGAACGTCTTCGCGGTGCCGACATGAATCAGCGAGTTCATAAGGCAATGGAGCACTGGCTCGAGGCCATCAAGTTTGTCCAGGAGCGGCGCAAGCAGGAAATCGCTAATGCAACTAAGCGTCAAAAGGAGAATCTTCACTGCATTTCTATTCATGACGATAACGGTAAATAAATTTTTTGATGATTTTTTTTCAATTGTTGGATAACTCTCAATTAAAATTACAAATAGTTGAATTTAGTACATCAGTCTTATTTTTAATTCTACTTTAAATAGAACGCTAGACTAGATAGAAAGGCATAAAGTACAAAAATTTCTGTATTGAAGTTCAAAATATTTTAATTATTTAAGTAGTTTTCATTATTTTTACAATTAGTGCACCAATAAAGTTAAAGTCTACGTTAATCCACATTCAAATTTTTTTTCGATTTTAAATTTGTATTACATTTACAATAGTCGACGTTTCGTATAAATGTATAATTTTGCGTGTAAATGCAAAAATTGACATGCATATTTTTAGATTTACACTAAAATCTTGAAAAGGGAGATTGTTAATCCCTCTGAAACGTTGACTATTGTAAATGTAATACAAATATAAACAACTTGGTTCTCAAAACTCAACAAAGAACAATTATCTACGACCTGCTAACGATAACTTCTAACCATACAATAAAATACAAAAAAATACTATCAATCAAATTAATTTTTATATTACAAACAAAATGTAATCATAATAAATAATTTGTTGACAATATTGTTTGTTTAGTAGTGAAGTAAAAAAAGGAAAAATTGATTGCTATTAACAAACCGTTTATTTATCCAAATTTACGGATGTTTATTTATGTTCTTATACAACAAATAAAACTAAACAATTTTTAGGTATAAAAAGAAATTGTAAAAATTACCATTTTTTTCTTACTTAAAACTTTTTTTTATAATTCTAAAGGGGAACGTAAATAAAACATCCGAAACGACTACAAATTTTGATAATTAAACCCTTATTTATTACAGAATCGTATTTATCGAATTATTGATACTATTGCATTCGTGTTATGCTTATTTTTAGATATCTTGGCGCTTGCCGACAGTATTTACAAATTGACGAAGGCTTCGCGTTATGCGAGGACGGCCATGTATAACGCCATGCAAGCTACGCTGCTTTACAACGGCGAATACGAGGCTAAGATCGTTGAGACTAATCAGGATGTCGTGATGACGCTTCAATCGAAGGAACAGCCAGTCGCCGAGGATGCAACAGTGGCAACGGTACCAGTTTTAACAGCAGCAACAACAGTCGCACCGGCAGTGGCTTCAACTCCAGCGGCCCCAACAGCAGCCACTGCCATTGTTAGCGGCGCTCCAAGCAGCGAGGAGGCCGCCAATCGTACTTAAAGGAGTAAAAACGAAAGAGAAGTTCTCCAAAAATATGTTTTCTTCTTTCGTTAAATTACGCTCACTGTGAGTCACTCTTTTTCAAGATTCACGGCGCCTAATCTTTATCAAGCTTTTCTAATGGATTGTTAACGTACGAATCGAGAAAGGAAACGAGAGAATATTAAAAAAGCGATTTACTAAAAAAGAAAATTATACCGTCGTACTCAGATTCTCTTGGTGCTAACCAGGTTAACCATCGCTTAAAAGTGCAGGACCTCGAGAGCTTTCGTCGGATAATATCGTCAAATTGTCCCATTGTATACTTATATAGGAGAAGCGCACAACAATGCTCGTATCGCATATATTGCGCAGATGTGCATATGAATGGTGCATCGCTTCGTTATTTCATGTCGATTATTGAGGAAAAGAAGCATATGCGAGGAAAAAGTAATAAAAGGATAATATAAAGAAAGAGGGAACGAAAGCCGCGACAGAATTGCCCTGGAGGTTCGCAGCGGCGCGTCTCACTGCACCGGTTAACTTTTATATTTGTTACTCGTGATTCCGTAGTTTTTTAAACAGAACAAAAAAAATGCGCTTTAAATGCGAATACCCACACGTTGTGCGAGCGCACCTTGTCGCGCATAAAGATGGTGCGAGTGCCCGGGTGTGGATGGCTCGGGGTATTTTAACGCACGAGACTTCCAGTCCAATTAGAGAAAATAAAAAAATGTTTGGCTCGAGAAACGACGCGGCGTGAAACGCTCGTATAACCGTGTTCGTTGTTTTCATTTTTCTTTCGTCATTTGTTTTTCTTTTTCTTCGAAATGTCGAAGACGACTTCTTTTTTGTTTTTGTTGCACGTGTAATTTTATTTGAAATATATTTGCTAATTCTTAAATTAGTATAGAAAATAGAGAGGAAATAAAACTTAACTCTCGGAAGTATCTTTTTCTTTTTTTTTTATTTTATTTGTTGCAGGCTGAAATTTTTAATTTTATTGATTTAATTTATAAAATTCAATAAAAACAGTTTTTAAAAAAATTGATTTTATAAATTTATACTGTCTTAAAATTGAAATTGAATCAAGTAATTATGAATTTTAGTCTGTAAATATATGCATAGTTTATTTTGATAAACTATAAGAGTAAAAGTATAAATCAAGCGAAAGAAATTCGTATATTGCAGTACTATTTTCATCAAGTATTTATTTAAAAGGAAAGCATGTAAAATAAGCATGTAGATTTTAAATTTAAAATGTAATAATCTTATGACGAAACGTACATGGCTAAAATCTGAGCGTTTCTCGTCGTTGCGTAAGCTAAGCTCGAGCTGAACCTCCGACCACTATTCGCTTACAACTAGATGAAAGTTTCGGGCCGATCTCTGGGGCCTGGACCACCGAGTTTTACCGAGTGTGTTAGTTCAAACGCTAGATACAATTTCTTAGAATAGTTCAATGTGGCCTTCCTTAAGTGTGTGTCCCGTATAATGCGTGCGTGTGCGTCGGTAACCCATCGGATTAAAATAAAAAACGTGGGAGCCCCGACAAGACACACCCCAATATGTGCGATGCAAAGATTATTAATTACATTTAATAGCCGAAAACAAAAATTTTGGACGGGCATAGGTGTGTTATTTAATGTTGATGTTGCGAAGCAATTTAAACGATAAAAAATAATGCTGTCCACTGTACTGTAATAATAGCTTTATTTAATATTCGTCGGCTTACATACGCGTAACCCAATTTAAACTCCGGTGGATCAATGGATAAAGTTTTGGATTTCGTATAGAAAATATAATGATAAATTCATTATCACGCCTAATGTATCGTATTATTGTTGAATTAGTAAAGAATCTGCATAACAGTGGAGGTTATTAATGAATTTAATTGAAGCAATAATCAATTAGATGACTGATTTATAAAATGATAAAGGTATGTCTAATTGGTTGATACGTTCTCTTGCAGAGAATAATTTAAAAGTTTGCGTATATTTAAAAGTGGACTAAATTGGATTACGTGGATGACGGCTTAATCGAACAAATCTGATGTTCACGTAATATATATGTATATCGATAGACTTTTATTCGCGTGCGAGCGCACGTGAATTGCGCACTTACACTACACGTTAGTTCGATTCTCAGAGATTTTCTTCCAATCCACTAGAGCGCTAACGACATGATTTTTTTAGATAATAACAATTTTTGACTGGTTAATGGGAAACGAAGAAAAATTTAAGCGCTTTTTCTATACAAATTGTACATTGCATAAAAGAGAAATGGCAATTTTGAAATTGTGAAGACTTTCTCTTAGGTATAGAAACTATTGATTTATTGAAGCAGTAAATCTGATTATTATTGTAAATAATCCATTGAACTATTTCAGCAATTAACTCTTTTGTTTTTGGGTAAGATGAATTTACACCTAATGATTCAAATAATTCTTTTAATTATATATTTCAAATATGTCCATTACACTGGTAATAATCGAATTTCTATATTTGTGATTTCTTGAGCTTTTATTCATTATTTTTCAATATGTATAATAATTTTGCACAATGACCTCTTTTAATAGTTTATTTTATGTAAAACGAATAGATTGAAAGAATTATGTAAATTCAGTGACTTAAAGAAAAATTGTTGTTTAACAATTCTTATAAGATTAAAGATAAATCATCAAAAAATATATTTAATATATTCGAGTGAATATGATTAAACAATGCAGTTTTGATCTTTGACAATAAAAAAGTATCAAAACCTATTTTATTTTATAAGCTCGGTGATAATGCTAATATGTGTTAGATAAAGTTAATTTTAAAAGCTTTTTTTAAGTTTTTTTTTATTGAAGAATGATGTGCATAGTTAAAAAAAAATCGTATTTTGTTTGAGTTAAGAGTACGTTTGATGTTTATGAAAAACTATAGATGCTCATTATATTTTGTCAATTCTTGTGTAAACAAACACGAGTCAAGAATATTATAATTGCATTTCGTATGAAAATACATTAAGTATATTTTGTTTCTCTGTGCGCTTTCAATTGATTTCCTTAAAAGTATTTTATGTTGACTGTCAAATTGTGTTACTACTTTAATTAATGTAAATGTATGGGATGTAAAAACAATCTGATCAGAGATTACCATCACGTAGATAAAAATTGGTTCATAAAGATAATTGACATAATAAATAAAAATTGCGATCTTGACTTTGATGGGCACAAATTTTTATTTTTGACAAATCATTGGTGTTTACTGAAATAAAAATAATTACAATTGTACGTACAATGTGTACTACAAATTTAAGTAAATATTTTGATTATGAACAAAAAGTGTCAAAAAACTTTACTTTTATATGACATTAAGGGAGAATAAATGTTCTATATAGTGTTTTCAAATTGTTTTTGTTTTTTTTTCTTACAATTCATGTCATACTAATTTGTAACAAATTTAAATTCATTTTAATATTCTTAACGCAAAATCGCGAAATAAGTATAAATTAATATACTAAAACCAAATGGTATAATTATGTAAGTCATACTTATTTAATGAATTTTGCAGCCTTTTTTTTCTTTTTAAAAAGAGAATAATCAAGTAAAGGAAAGGTATCCATAAACAGAAAAAAAAATAGATTTACTGCTAAAACCATTTTCTCTTTCTCTTTTGTGCTATATACATTTTATGGTAGAAATTTAGCAAAGCTAATGATTTGTATGTACAAAATAGCTTTAGGGATCGAAAAGTGTTATTAGCTAAAAAGAATAGAAATTTTAATCGTTTTAAGGTCTTTCCTGGTTCCCTTTAAGTGGTGCTTTTATCTAGTTAATTTTCTTCTTTACTTAAATATATTAGGAGATGAGATTTATTTACGAGCTGTAGATGTTTTCCTAACTTGCATTTTTTTTTAATTTTATTACTGGGATATTCGTAAATGTCTAGACTTAAGCGTTATGCAGAAAATGAAAATAATATCGATGGGAATTTGTAAATTTGTTTAATTAGGTACATTTATTCAACAAAAGTTATATAAATAAGTTGTTTAATAATTATTTTTTCTTTCAAAAATCGTATAATGGCTTTTCTTGTATCAATCGTGAAATGTTTGGAAGAAACTCGTTAACATTTTTGAAAGATTATGAAAGTCTAAGTGAACTAGTTTAACGAAATACTTGTTTTCAAGTAAAAAATTAAAAATTTTTAATCAAGAAGAACTTGAAGCTATATTTATAATTATTTAATACACTGAAGATACCGTTTTTTCACTGAGAAAACGCCTAGACTTTTTTAAATGCTAAATCGTCGCAGTACGTAGAGAGATCAAGTCAATGCGTTGCGTATACATTGTACGTAAGTCAAAAAGAAAACTACACAAAATGACTGCATGTTTATTTAAACAGAGCGATACTATAACTTACTTTTTGCAATCAAACGTTTAGTTACAGAATCGTGATTGAAACCGTAATTCGTCAAAGACCCATTGAACTTAAGGATTTCGAGGTATTTTATAGCAAAAATTGTTCGTAGAAATCTGCTAGATCCTCTTTGCGCCATTCATGTAAGAGATAAAGTTTAGATGTTTAATAAAACTTGTAAGGCTCTCTTAATGATAATGTTTTTCCGTCACGAGAGAATTGAAAAGATTTGTCAGTCGAGGCGAAAAATGTGGAAGTTGTCTGTTAATTGTGATTTTTTCGGTTTGAGAATAGATTTCTCGACAGTCTCTAATGATTCGCGATAAGAATTTAGCATTATCGCCACGGTTGTGTATTTTTCAATCGGAAATACCATATCATTTTGCATAATATCAAGATATGATTTTGCATACTGTATTAAAATCAAAACGATCCCACAAAAGATAAAAGAAACACCAAATTTTCATACAAAATCATAAAATACTTATGTATAGTTTCGTACATCATGTCGTAATAATTTATAAAGTATTCAAACAGTCGACTGCCCTAAAATTCACTCATAATTTTTTACAAATAAATGATATTTGATAAACACCATATTATAATGCAAAAATATTAAATTGAATTTAACATTTAAACGCACATTTATTTAAAGTAAAAGTACTTAAATAAATCGCAAATTTTAATATGCACGAAACTTTTAGAATTAAATTTATTAAGCTGTTGGAAAATCGATCGTGGTGACAATGAACAGTTCCTGAATATCGCAAGGTTTTTCATATAGCGTTCTAGCTAAGTCAAAGTAAACTAGAAAGAAAAAAAGTAAAAAATGAATAATCGCCGTATTGACATAGTAAGTAGCGAATAACAATTAAAAATAGACTACGAGGACAATCGGTGGTACTTGTTTTTCACGTTATATATCACCTCAGCTATTGTAGTTTGTATATCTACTAATATACTATTATATATATAAAATAACGAAATAATATTAATATATTATATATGAATGATTATATCATTAAATGGGCTGTGGTAGAGAAAAAAAAAGAAACAAAAATCTTTGTATACTCTGTGCGCGCGCTGAACGTGTCTGAAACCCGCCGTTCGAAATCGGCCTCAGTTTTGCAACGCGATTACAAAAAAAGAAATTAAAGAGAATACCGTAAAATACAAATAAAATAATCAAGAAGAATTCAAATTAATCGACTTTTTTGTTCGATAAGGACAAAATAAAAAAGATAAAAATTAAAAAATGATTTTAAAAAAGAGATAAATAAAAGACAAAAAATGAAAGTAAAGTAAGGGAGGAAAGTACATAAAACAAAAAAAGAGATAAGAATAATGATAAACTAAATGGATGGCGCATATCTACGGAGTGCAATATGATACTGACTCCGCGAAAATCGTCACAACCCGTAAAGACACATTACATTAAACATTTACATTATATACACACATTGACCACCGTGCACATGCTGTACCTAAATAATTAATAATTGATAATTATTAATGAACTAATTAAATTAATTGTAGCGAAATCCGTCATAATTGTCAATAACGCTGTACCTATACTTAAAGTATAAAGAAATAAACGACGTCACATCGTTTTAGGCTTACATTAATGCGTTTTATCAAAAGGCTGTAATCAGGCGTTTAAATTGGTCTAACCTATGGTAATACTTTTGTGTCCATAAACTTTCGTTTTAAATGTAATCACTTTAATACTTCTGAGAATGCTCCATTTTTGTCAAAATATCAAATTTATCTTACTAACAAAAAATATATATTTTATATATTTTGATTCACGATGTTTTTTTATGATGAATTTTAAATTTTATACAAAAATATTTGGCGTCAATTAACAAAACTGTTTTCATTTTATTTTTACAACAGTATTTAAAATACTCCCTAAAGTTTTCTTCAATAGAATACGTAAATGGCAAAAAGAGCATTCTTATGATCGGAATGTTTGGCAAAATGTAATACATATAGTTACTAATGAAACACAAAAGTCTTATCAGAGTACGGACTGTGCGTGTATCGCTAACTTAAACAGGAGATCGCCGTGTAGGGTAAAGGCTATATTGGGAGCTTTTTTGCGGGGGTAGGGTAAACATATGGGCAGAAAGAGAAACTTTAGCTGACACACAGAGGGTGGGTGTACTGTAAACGTAGGGTAGACAATGTTTTTTCCGTCTTGACGACTAATTGTATAACGCGCGATGTACGACTGGCTAGATGAAAATAACATTAATAATAATAAACAGTCGTCGATGAAAATGTGCGCTCTCGTGTCAAATGTTTCTACTATACTCTTTAAAGAGAACGGCAACACTCAAATACAATCTTACGCAGAAATGATGAATGTCTGACTTTTTGCAATTTCTTGACAATGTCCAACTTTTTCACGACTAATTTTTCGGTTCTTTCAAGCAAGCGAAGAAAAGAAAACTCAAAATGTCGTATACAGAAACCAAAAAAAAAAAAATTAAAAAGTAATGAATACGAGAGGCATGATAAAACATTGAGGAACAATTATAATGCAACGAATACAATAAATCCAGTAAGGGCCTTTATATCATTCGTTTTAGACATTTTGCTTCTGTGCGCGTGTGAAGGGCCGCAACGAGTTTCTAATACATAATGTGTAATCGTATTTTTTACGTACAATATCCTTTGTCGATATACTATGGTGTGCGAACTTAGCAATTTTCAGTTCCTCTGGAGAAAAAAAACTTAAAATGGAATTAACGTTTGTATTTCGTGTAGTTTTAAACTTGACGGAGTAGACAGGGAGAAGGGATAAAAAGGGTGTACGCTGGATACACTGCTAATCGAAAAGCAGTAATTTATTTGTGCGTATTTATATTTTTAATTAAGTGCTTATCGCGTGTTACAATTGTGTGCTATTTATATCTTGGCAAAGCGTTACTACTAAACCTTAGAAATACGTATTTAGTACACTGCAAGAAATATTTTAATTTTCGTTCGACATATTCGTTGGTATTTTATAATTATTTTGTTTCCTTGTTGACTCGATTTGAAACATTTTATGTGTGCTAGATAATGTAAGAGTCAGTTCTCCATACGCAAGGAGGAAACTAATACTGTATTGGTTCTGGCCACGAATATAATTAAGGATGATAAAATAAAATCAATATAAAAAAATTATTGCTTGTTACGTTATCGAATTAAAAAAGTGCTTCGAAACGATTACTTATTTATGAAAATTAATGTTAACTTCTATATCAGTTTACTTAAGTACACGTGGTACTCCGGTAAGACTTTATTATAACATAGCCAAACAATCACTAAAAGACTTAAAATGGCAGAGAAAAAAATGCAATTGTCTCAAAGTACATTATGTGCAATATACGCGTTAAGGATCCAGCTAGTATCAGGCCAGTATTAACGTATGTTCTTTGTAGATGGTCACAGGTCTCTGTGTCGTATGCTGTATACCAGTACCAATTCAGTGTTAGCATGAGACTTATCGAGTTCGTTCTGTGTAGATTTTAAAAATTGAGACTTAACATGAAGAAAACAGTGATAGGACCAATGCGTTTTTCGTAAAACAAAACAAAATAAAACAGAAAACGAGTTACTTCGCAACAGGTACACTTTTCTTCGATAAACATCAAACGCTTTTACGTTCGTTATAAAAGCCACAAGTGATATTGTATTTCATAGCTTTCGTTTTACTTAACAAATTTGTTTCTTATTTAACCGCATTCTAATAAAGACGAGAGCTTTTTCATTTATAAGAAACAGACTAATGAGAAGGGCACGAAAACTTTCTAGTTTAATTAATCTATGAAGATATGTAAATGTATGATGAACGTCGATTAAAACTATATAGATATATAGATATATATCGATACGGGGAGGTGCCCTTTTAACGATAAAGGTGACAGTCTTGCCGTGTTCGAAATATAAATGTAGCTCGTGAGAATTATTGAAAACAAAACCCGTCGACGATCGAAGATATCGCTTAGACTTAACTCTTAGCTCGCTAGATAGGTGAAAAAAAAGAGATGCTCGTTTTTAGACACTGCTCAAATAAGTGGAAATAAAGAGAAAAACTGCAAACACAAACGGACAAAAATTTAAGTATAAACAAAACAACCCGCTTCTACTTTTAGTGATATAAAACAAATAAACAAATGTGCATTGTGGTGAAACAAACGATGAGAAAATGAAAGAAAAAAAAATTAATTTCGAACGCCGCTTGCAGCCGACGACGACTTATGAGATTTGCGAGGCCGAAACTTTTTTCGCGCGCCTTCCTTCTTGTGTGTTCAAAAATTCTATTGGTATGACAGTAGTGATATCTCGATTGAACAATTCTGTTTTTCTAATTATAAAATGAAAAAAGATAATTCGTCCGGAAACGCGACAAGAGGGAGCGCGTACTTACTTCAAGTTACATAAATCGACAATCGAATTTCCAAAGCTTCGCGCTCGCGCTGTCAATTATAAATGAGAGCCGCTTGCATTGCCGTGTAATATGTAAAAAAATCGCGATTGGATTTGATATATTCCGTAAGTGCTTTCTCACCGCTAATCGTAGCTAATTGCTTCGAAGAATCTTTCTTTTTTTACTTAATTACAATTATTATGGACATTATATGTTTAAATTAGTTAATCAAGATTTCACCTTTTAAATTATATTTTTATTCAATCAGAAAGATTGAATAAATAAATCTTCGAAGCTATTGGCAATGAATTACCTTTCACCATTCAGTTCTTAGTATCTGACTGGACTTTTTGATGTTTTCTAATTTCCTGTTGACAGGAATCATATAAAAACTTACATCAAGTAGAATGCACAACATAAAGCTTAATAAAAAGTATTGTCTCTGATTAAGTAAAATTACACTTAATAAATATTTTATTATAGCGTTGTGTTAAATTTACGTTTAAATATCGCATTATTGCATTAACGACAAATAATAATGAGCAATGAAGATTATTTTTTATTGGTTTGAGTCTAAAAATTTATTACATGTTAAACTATTATTAGTAAAAAGAGATATAATATTAAAAAATTATTAACGAAGAAACCTTGGTCAACAGTGACTTTTACGTTAATCAGTAGACATTAAACATTTGTAAGATTTTCGAATTTTCTAAATATAATATTTTATCGAATTTAACATTAGCTCATTTTTTAATAAAATATTCTAAACTATTAAAAAATACGAATTATCTAACCAGTCTTTTAATGTAACGAAACATAATTACTTAAGAATATTGTTAAAACTCCAAAGAAAAATGAAGGGTAAATAATAAAACTTTTTTATTGTACTAAGCATGGAACAATTTTTTTCACTGCGAGTGTAAGAAATTTCATTTGTACGAAACGTTTCTACATTCTTAATACTTCTTACAAAATTGACTAAGAGTAATGCTTAACAATCGACTTTTTTAAGAATCTCAAAGTTTTTTAATACTATAACGAAGAACATAGCTAAAAGTACGCCATTTAAGTAAGCGTAGATTTACTACAAAATAATTATTTGAAACTCGTAATAAAACTGTTCCGACAACACGACGACTTTAAAAACTCTGCACGAAAAATCCCTAAAGATAAAAAAGCTTCGCAAAATGTCAAAAGCACGTCGGTGGCGTAACCCAAAAGACTTTCTCGCTCTGAAATAAACAAAGGAAAAATTAAACTATCTTAAAGCGTATAATAATAAACACGCTATCGTAAATATCCTGCCTACATATTAAACGTTAGTATCTCGCTGTTCTTATTTTTTGCATCAATCTATCATGAGCGTGATTAAAAAAAAATTAAACAGAAAATATTCATAAAAAACTCTAAAAATGCACGTTTTACTACTATTCGATACGCATCTACGTTAATCGTAGTGAAACATAATTAAATAAAATACCATGTTAAAATAATGTTATTCGTGATGGAAACAAAAATTCGACAGAGAAAATTCAGCAGACAGGAAAGTAGATAAATCGGTAAAAGGGATAAAGAAAATAAAAGAAATTAATAAGGCAGACGACGTTTAAAAAAATTATATTTCAGCGCAAGAATAACCGAGAATAAGAAAGATTACGAGAAATGGATAATAGTTGAACATTGTGAGGCGTGAGCTTAAATATATCTGCCTGTAAAACTCCTGTTTGTACCTTACTAGTTTATTACGCGGTCGCTACATCGATTGTAGAGGAGTGAACGTGTGAGCGCCTGTGATGAAATAAAAAAAAAATTAACAAATGTGTGAAAGAGAAAAATGTGAATTTTCCGAAAAAGATTTCGAGTATATATTGTATCTGATAAAAAAAACTCGTTTGTACGCTTTTGTAATTTTTTTAACTACGCAAAATCAATTTGCCCGTGCGAAAGCTGCGTCTTTATTGCCGTTTTTTAGCTATAAATATATTTAATAATCGCGACAACGAAAAAGATTAATCAAAGAAATTAGGTTTTCATCAAAAAAAGTCAAAAAAGCAGGGTTAAAGTTAACTAAATTTTTTTTATCTTTAATTCATAATTTTGTTAACTAAAGTATAATTTAATTAGCTTTACCGAGTGTCTTGATTAGGTATTTTTTAATCCACAAATTTATCTTGTTTTAGTTAAACTAAATATTTATAAAAGAAGCGCCGAACATTTGTCACCGGATGACTGACATTTGCGTATGCCTTCTGTAAATGTATCGCGTTGCGTAAAGGCGACGAAGACGCGCTTTTGTCGGCGATTTGTTTTGGCATTTTTTCAGATGACGAAGAATCCACCATACACACGCAGTTTTTTGTGGAATACACTTTTATGCGTTACGAAGAAAACTTAAAATGAAAAAAAATTAACAAGTGGTAGACGATTTAGATGGTGTAAACTGCGACAGCGGGTAGATGGAACGTGTGTCGCCTCGAAGATGAAACAAAAGGAATATTAGATGAAAAAAATTAAGCATTGAAAACTCGAAAGATCTTTCCTTTCCTATTCCTATTCCTATTTATGATCGTTTTTAACGAACGCTATATAGACGTAATGTAATGCCGTTTAGATGACAAATAACCAGCGAGTAACAATCCGTTTTATGTACACCTGCTGTGTTGATGGTTGGCAGTTGCGTTTTATTCAAAGTGTCCTTTCTATGTAAACTTGTTTGTCCCATCAAAAATGATAAATAAATGGTATCTTTCATGTTCACTTTGTTGTATTTTATTTCTTAAATAACCGCATGTGACAACACCCCGATGACATTTTTACATACCTTATCGTTACAAAAGGTATGAGTGTTTCTTACACTTAAGAAAATAAAAACATTATTAGGTAAAATATTAATTATTTTATATAATTTTATAGTTTTAAAAAAGTTAAAAATTACAAGAAAATTAATATAGACGATTGCACTATAATTTATTTATTTAATTTGAACTAAAAATAAACTTTTTTTATATTGAGTTATTAAAACAAAAAACAAAAATTAAAAACAAGTTTTAAGTATAAATAACATTACATTCACTGAGATAGTAAGCGTAAATTGAGAAGTATAGAAATCGTTTTTCTCTGTGAAATTATTTGTTAGAATTTTTTAACAAAATGACCGTAATTACATTTACTATCAAGAAGTGCACATACCCTTCTGGTTGAGAATTCATAACTTTATAACGATGTTGTTTTATTTAATTTTCTTTAAATCATTATAATTTTGTCTTAAAAAATGGTTAAGTATCATTTAAAAAGTAATCGAAGTGCGTAATCGCGGAGTGTGTACCATAAGGCGAAATTTGATTTTCCTTTATTATTCATTTATTCTGGAAATATAACCAAAACTGTTTCTTATTTTCAAAAAGTTATGTCTACCCACTTGTATACTAAGGTGTTCTCTGAGGTAGCTCAGAATATAAGAAATGTATTTACAAATTATTTGATTTCAACAAATATTGAGTAAAAATAAAATAAATTCTTATTAAAATTTTTTTAATATTCAAAATTATCTTTCAAGAAAATTAATACAAAGAATAGAAAGATCACTTTGATAAAACTAAATTTACTCTTTGTAACAACTTTATTTTATTTTTTGTATAAGTATAAAATTATTTTTTTAACAAGAATAAGTATTTTTGTTGAGTTCATGAAAAAAATATTAGATGTTTTTTTTTTATAAAAGATATAAAATAACATTTTGTTTAATCATACAAAGTAACTTTTTAAGTTCCAAATTGGTAGACAATAATAAAATGAATACGAAGTTTTATAAGTGATTAAACGTGTTCATTGATTTCATAAAACGATTTAAAATAATAACGAATTTCAAATGTATTTAAAAAGAATCTTTTCATTTTGGCAAATCAGACAAATCAGTAATTGATGCACTTTAGATCTAATTATTTAAATCGTAGATCGAAACGTATTCAACGTATGAGTTCATCTTTGAAAGATTTCTGTGCATAAAATTTACTCAAAAACCTCTTATATAATAATTTATTTTTTTAAATAAAACTGTAATTATTAAAATTAGCGCTTTTTATATTTTTGAAAACATGTTTAAAAAATAATAATAAATATTAATTTGAAAATAAAACATGCTTAAAAAATAATACTAAATAGATTTAATTATTAAAATAATTATTATAACTATTTGTTGTAATAAAAATAGTTACACAATAAAAATTTCTGTTTGATTTTAGGAGTAGAATTAATTTATTTTTATATTTTAAAAAATTTATCGATTTTTAATTAACGAATTATGAACAAGTAAGTTTTTCTTTACTTGCTCTCGTGGTGAGAATATGATTCTTTTTATACTCCGTGCGCAAAACTCAATTTCGTCCACGCTCGAACAAAAAAGCGTGTGCCAAATCTCACTCTGCACATGTGTATAAAAAATACGGTTCGATAAATAAGCGTGAAGGTGATTTCAACCTTGTTCGGGCGCAAACGTCTACGCTAGGTGAAAACCACTTTCTCGTACTAGTACCGAAATGTACTATTTTTTACAGTGAGGGTGAAACTACAAAATTCTCTAATCGGCGCCGTGAGATAAATTAGTACCCTTGTCCCTATCGGAAAAAAGTAAATTAAAAGTAATTGTTTAACAATTTTCTTTGTTAAAAATTATATTTCAAAGACGCCAATAAAAAAAATATTATATCAAATAAATAAGTTCATCAACTTTCAATGAACCAAGATATAATTTAATGTTATTTTGACGCGTGCTCAACCCTTGAAGTAAAATCTATTTATCTATTCAACATTTGTAAAAAATAGAATATTCTTTTTGAATAAAGATTATCGTCTCAAATATATTTCATAATATTTTGCCATAGTTTAAATTCATACTTTGGGATTATATGTTTTACTTGGTCATTTTCTGTTGGTAAAATCTGATATTTTTGGATATAGAGTATTATCGGGTACTCTTTCTTCTTTATTTTTTTAATATAAATTTTTTATAACAAACAGTTTTACGTAAATTGAATTGTTTCTTAAAGATTACTTTTTTTATTATATTAAAATTTGTATGTATGTACACATCACTAGAACTTGAATTGCAATTTTATTTTAAATGACTACATTATATTACTGTACATAATGATGAAATTTTATATTTAAGAGCCAATATTGTACGATAAAATTAAGTTTTATATGGATATCCGATGTGTCAAAGATGGATATTTCGTAAATATTAAGGAAAATAAAAACTGCCAAGATACTAACAAATTTTTATTTGCTTTTTGATTATTTCATCTCATTAACATTACGTCGGTAGATAATTTTAACTAATTTGTATAATATCTAAATAATATCTTATCCTTGTAATTCACAATCAGGTTTGACTTTAAAATTTTAGAAAATGATCATTATGACCTAATTTAATAGTGATTTTAAAAATTGGTAATGACTTTATATTGTGCAGTATATTGTTTCTACTATGGCTGTTTGCAATAAGCTTCCTTTCTTTACATTGCATTTTTAAGTATATAGTGATATTTTATGTCGAAATCACCAATAAACAATTAAAGAATTGATCGCAGTCCTTGGACCGGTATATCTCTAGTTTTATAAAATAAGAATACGCTAACATCGTAATTGGTGATAGATATTTGTAAATCTTATTATTTTAAATCAGTTTCAAATGATATTATAATGAGGTAGTGACGAATCATTTTTTCCGTAGCAGACATTATAAGCTCAAATTTTTGATTATCCATAATTATTTAGAACTTAGCCTTATTTGCTGTAATTTCCTCTTTCGTTGATTATAAAAAAAATCATTTTTTCAATTTCTTACTAGTGTGAGAATGAACAATAATAATAATTAATATAAATTATATATTATTCATTTAATGAAAATAAATAATAATATAAATTAATTATATTTATTCTTTATTTTATCTGAATGTGGCAAAAATGTTTTAAATATGTTATCATTTTTTTATTTTGCAATTTTATTTTAATAATTATGTTAAATATACTAATAAAATTTCAAAATGTATTATTTTACAATAAAATTAAATTTTTTAATGGTTAACCATTATACTGCTTTTGTAAAAAAATAATTACTTTTACAAGTAAAATAATTTGATTTAGATGGATAATTATTCAATCAAATCAAAATCTATTTTAGGCAAGCAAAATTAGACAACTATGTCAATGAAAAAAGATTGTGATTAAAAATTGTAATATGAATTCGTATGCGATTACCTTCGTTGAAAAGGTCTAAATTGTTTTTGCTAATGTTCGCACACTTTCTATGACGCATGATAAGTATGTTAAAATTAATTCCTGGAAGAGTGCGTTAAAGTGTATCATAGTTCGATGATAACTGCATTATGGTACGATGGATTTTAGAAGGAAAAAATATGGAGCATGAATGATCATCGGAAATGAGCATCTGTCTATTATAGTACCGTGATTTATTGCCAAAATTTTGATTAATTTATCATGTTAAAAATTGAATTAATTGATCTTCTTGTGACGATGCATCAAAGTAACTAATTATATATAAGCGATCTGAAAATTCTAAGAACGCATCTAAGAACAATCTGTCTTTGGAACCTGAGAGCGGCAGTATGAACAAAATTACTTTTTTTTTCGTTGCCGTTTTGGCACTTGGTAAGTCTAGTATTATAATTAATTCATTATTAAATTTTCATATATAAAAAACATCTGTGGATAAAGAAAAAGATATTTTTTTATTTTTTTATTTTCACGACACATGCTTTTTCAAAAGTTATTTAGAATTATAATAAATAAGTAATATAACATGACATATAAATATTTTAAATTGATGTACAATATTCAGTCTCGCACGGTAACATTTTTTGTTTTATAAGTTTTTTCAAATATGCTTTGCTTTTTACATAAATAAAATATATTAAATAAATTTTTCAAGGTACTACCTACAAACGTAAATTTTCTCATCTTTATTACATAAAAACTTGACTACTTATAAAATCTCAATTTTTCAATGCTATACATAGGCGTTCACGCCAAAGACGGCGACGATCGTGAAAAGCTCGTCGGTGCCACCGTTGCCAATGTCGGTGAATTTCCTTACCAGGTGTCTCTGCGCGTAGTCAACGACCATATTTGCGGTGGTGCCCTCATCACCAGGCGCCACGTCCTCACTGCCGCTCACTGCGTTTATGCCATCTACAGGTATGGTTACGCTAATTCATATGCTGTAGTTGGTACCAACAGTTTGGCCTATGGGGGCCAGAGCTATCGCGTCTCTGGCCTGGACTGCCATCCGAACTATGTCGACAGGGAAAATACCGACTGGATGTACGACATCGGCGTGGTCACGGTATGTGTGGTTTTATTATTGAATTTTTTTTAGTTTTTGAGTTTTTTGGTTACGATATATGCTTGGTAACAAATTTTGTATTTTGGTTATTAAATTAAAAAGTGAAATTCCTAAATAATTTTGATCGGTCAATCCATTTTTTGACTATTCAAAAATATATTTGTCAATATACGCATATTATCTTGTCTTTGACGAATGCATTTTATCATGTTACGTGTAATAAGTTTACAGAATATAAATTTAATTGCTAGCTTTGCTTTTAAACATTTATTAAGGCAAGTTTGTCTTTTTGTAACTATTAAAATATTCTTTTCAAATATTTTGTATAAAATAAACTTCGAATATTAGGTAATCAATATTTTTTTTACTTAAATGAATCTACGGCCAAGAGCATACTTTCTTTATTGTTAAATTTTTTTAAAATATAAAAGTAATTATAATTTATTTGATAATTTTATATAATTTTATATTAAAACTTTTTTAAAATTTTAGATATTTAAATATAGAAGCAAGATAAAATAGGAAAAATGTTTTTTCTTTTCCATTTTTCATAGTTGTAACATGTATCAAATATATTTCAACGCAGTAACTTTTATTAAAATAATAAAGTAAAGAAAAAGTTTAAATTAAAATTTAAAAAATGTTTAAATATATAAACCATACAATTATTTGTTAAATACAAAAATAAAATTTATAAAATAGTAATATTTGTGTCGTGTACTAAGTGAGATTTAACATATGCTTTTTTATTTGAGCGTGCGCGAAATCGAATTTTTCGCGAGGAGTATAATAAAATACGGTTTGGTACATGATCGATAATATTTATATATAGTGGGTAAAAAGTAACACTTTACGCCTATCGCAAAATTTTTAAATGCAATTTACATCTCCTGTATCAAAAAATATTGTTTGATGCACTCTTGATTTACGGTTCTCTTTGCTTGATCTGTAAAAACGCTCTTGTGCAAAAATCAACTTTTGTTTTCGCGCATACTGGAGCAAAAAATGTAAGCTTAATCTCGCTTTGTTCACGTCGCATCACAAAATACAATTCAATACATGGGCGATAAAATGATTTCAACCTGGCGTAGACTTTTTACCCTCACTTCGCTCGAGTGCAAATGACCTCGCAAGGTCAAAATCACTTTTTGACACTGTGTGCGAAGGTCGATTTCACACACGCTGGAATAAAAAAGCGTACGCTAAATTTGATTTTGTACAGATCATATAAAAAAATATATATAGTTTTATATACGGGCAAGAAGGCCATTTCACCCACGCTTCGCTTGAGCGCAAACGTCCCCGCGAGGCTCTCGTCATAGTTTTATATACGGGCAAGAAGGCCATTTCACCCACGCTTCGCTTGAGCGCAAACGTCCCCGCGAGGCTCTCGTCATTTTCTTGCATTGTATCTAAACGTTTCATTTTCGTACTATATCATTGTAATGTACTATTTTCGCACTAGTATCAAAATATACTAGTTCGATATTTGGTATAAAAAGAAATATTACCTTGTGTAAGCTTTTCACCCACACTTTGATCTATTACAAATATTCACACGAGGTTGAAACGTATTTCTTGTATTAGTATCTAAAATATCTATTTAATGCTAAAGTTGAAGTTGTTATTTCATTCAGAAAATCTTCCATTAGATTTATGCAAATATAACAGATTCAGTTTCTCAGTATTAATTTAAAATTTAAAATTTATTATCAGTTGCTTCATACAATACTATAGTATCAGGAGCTCTACTCATGCCTTTTCAATATCGCAAGTTTTTAATTTCCATGTCAAGTGCGACCTAGAATTACTTTACAAAGTTAAAAAAAATACAAAGTTTATTAATAAAATACATTTTATATATGTACAGCTAGAGTCTGATGTCACCCTGTCAAAATTGGTAACCCTGATAAGCCTACCTGTAAGAAACATCGTGCCTGGCACGAGGGCTGTGATCTCCGGCTGGGGTTCCATGTTGAACCCTCAGTCCGGATCGTCAGTTAACCTATTAAAGCTCATGCTTAACATCATCGATCACCAGAGCTGCCAAGCTAGAATGCCCAACTTTGCCAGAGTTCACGAGACGTTCATTTGTACATTCCTCCAGCAAGGACAGGGTACTTGCTCCGTAAGTGAATAGTCTTTAATGTTGTAGAAACTTGAATCTATAAATGTCAATACACACTCTATGAATTATTAATTGGAATTTTACTGTACAGGGTGACAGCGGCGGTCCATTGGTCCAGAATGGATACGTTATAGGAGTGGTGTCTGGAGGAATTCCATGTGCCCTTGGTTATCCTGATGTTTTCACAAACGTCTTTATGTTCATGGACTATGTTCGAAAAGCTATAGGTCAATAAAATTAGAGAAAATTTTTTGTATTCTGTTATGTGAATGCAAAAAAATTTATAAATAATAATTTATTTATTTAATAAATCACAATCTGAAAATTACTTAATGGATTTTTCATGCAAACCTTACCATTTTATTGCAAATTTGATAAATATTAAGTCGACTTTTTGTTGCATAGTCATTTAACGTTGTAAATATTTTATATAATTATTAGTTAAAAGTTATTACTTTCTTAAAGAGATGTAAAACTTTGTGGTTAGAAATGTTTTATAAAACATTTTTTAAAGTATGAAGTTGTTGTTTGTTTTTTTAGAAAATAATCGTATAGATGCATATGTACGTACTTATCGATTGACTTACTTATGCAATTAATCATATGATTAATCAGGTATAACAAATTTTACGATAAATAATTTTATAAATAACTTTAACATTTTTTTCTTCCATAAATGTCAAAAAAGTAAAAACACAGTTATAAATTTATCTTAAAATTCAAATTATACATTAATTGATTATATATTTTAATTTTTATAATATTTCCTCCAAGAAAAATGATTAACTTTATATTCTGATAAACGATTTTTCACATAATTAATCTCACGGTGAATCGCGTAGTAAATTGCGTGAAAATTTTTTTGATAAGCTCACGATACCAATCACGTTAGATTTGAAAACAAAAAACTTTCTAATCTTTAATTTATAATGTTAACTATCTAAAACTTCTGATATATTAATTGTTTTTGAACTATTTTTACTAAGTATAGCAGAGATCTGTTTTACTTTTATAGTGCAAATCTCTCTTATCTGCTACTTATTATACAAGGAATGGACCCAAGCTAAACTAATTAGAAAATAGCTTATATTGGCTAATAATATTTTAGTTAATAATGAAGTTAGAACCATGAGTAGCATTTCTTAATTTCAAAGTTTTAAAACGTACAATTTTATAAAACCGAAACCTCGTATTTACAAATTTGCATGAATAATTAATAAAAAAAAGCTATAATTTATTTATTTTCTTAAACAAGGTAATACAATAGTAATAAATGTAATATTTATCTTTCAACATATGAAATATGTCGATTTAACTTAGAGATCCTATAGAGATCAAAATTTTATCTTGGAATTATATTGATCAGTGATTTGATGAAATAGAGTAATATTTAAAATACATTTAAGTTAATCCATTTCTTTAATTTTTTCTTATTATAGCTTTCAGTAATATCTAAAACTTTAAGATTTGTATCAGTTGTTGGTAAGCTATTAAAGATTTGTATTGCTTTGATGTGATAATTTTTGTAACTCACAGCTTTTGAACATTTTGGTAATATAATAAGTTTATTTTTGGTCATATCGTTAGATGATAGAAATATAAATTTATGTTCATTATAATGGTAGGATACGCATTCATAAAAAAAATTTGTTTTAAGCTATCTTTTAAGTAATTAGTCATCTTATTTTCTACTTTTTCCTAAATATCATATGAAGCAATAACTGCTGTATCATCAGCATACGAGATCGTGTTATCAGTTCTGTTAGTTAGTAGGTCATCAGCGTAAATTATGAATACCAATGCTCCTAGTATAGTACCCTGTAGTATCCCTGTATTTATTGATCAATATCAACATTTATTAAAAATTGTTTACTACTATATGAAACTATTGATGACCGGAAAACCATGTAAAATAATTTAACTTATAAAACTAGAAATAAATTTATTAACTTTCATATCAATATTCTATATAATACTTTATATAGAATATTGTAATTAACATAAAATTTGGAGATTTCTTATTTCGAAAGACACAATACGTCAATCAAAAAGATTGTAAATAAAAATAATATCACTTAACAAGCAACTATCTTTATCGTCGAAACAGTCTGTATTGTTTTTATAAATGTTCATATTGATTACCAAATTTTGCAGATTGTGACGCAAAACGAATGCAGATTTATTAACGCATGGAAGAGGGCTCAAAATTAATGATCGAATAACAAAGTATATTTTATCTTTCAATGGAATTCGAGGTGAAAATGAATGAAGTGTGAATGAGCATCGGAAGTAAACAGATGCGTATGTTTTCAATAACACATTAAATCATTTAGTGCAAAAAATGTAATAAACAGTATTGCAACAAATAAACTGGATAGAGGATATATAAGGATTCTGAAAGTTTGGGAAATGCATCTCAGAGCAGCACTCGAAACAGTCTACATTCAGTTTAGAGTTCATTTCAGTTTAGAAATTTGAGAAGAACAAGATGATCAGAATTTGTATCTTTCTAGTCGCCCTATTGGCACTTGGTAAGTTAAACTATTTATTTTTTACATTATTTGACTGTATTAATATTTATTATTTTTTAAATAGAGTAGAATCATTAGATATACCGAAAAATGTGAAAAAAAAATAGTATAGCTATATTATATTAATCTTTGTAGAATGGTAAAATTGGATAGAATTGGATAGAAAAGATCACCTTTTCTTATTATTTTTGTGATTCTAGTAAAAGAAGATTAAAAGTCCAAAAAATGTCATTATCTAATTAAGTTAGGATAATTTTAAAAATAGTGCTATTAACAAAATACTTTTTGTTGTCACAATTAATTGGTATCATTTTATGGCTAAACTATTAACGGTTAAATTAATAATAGATATTTTATACTAAGTAATAAATAAGATTTTTTTGTATTTGTATTTTGTATTTTTTTGTATAGCCGCCTAGAAAAAGGCGGCTCTAGTAAAACTAATAAGATAGTCTAGTCTAGATCTAATTCTCTAGAAATTATTTAAATAATAATTTAAGAATAATTCTGACGGCTCTAGTAAGATAAATTCTTAATAGATTAAAATATTCTTTACTTAAATATTATTTTTATAAAATTATTTATAATTTACAAATAAATGATTTTGTGCCTTAAATAATTATCGCCAATAAATTCTTTTTTAATAATGTGTCACGGTCTGTTCCGACCTCTGTTCTAAATATCCAAGTGTTAACAATCTCAATTGTTTTTCTTATATCATCAGGCATCCACGCCGAGGATAATGACAATCGTGAAAAGCTGGTTGGTGCCAGCGTTGCCAATATCGGCGAATTTCCTTACCAGGTATCTCTACGCATGGGTGGCAGTCATTTCTGCGGAGGTGCCCTCATAACCAAGCGTCACGTTATCACAGCTGCCCACTGCGTTTATGCCACCTATAGGAGCCCGTTTAGCCCTGTCAATGCTGTAGTTGGCACCAACAGTCTGTCGTATGGAGGCTCAAGTTACCGCGTTACTGGCAAGTCCACCCACCCGAATTACGTTGATAAGCAAAACACTGACTGGATGTATGACATTGGTGTTTTTACGGTAAGTGTTTTGATATTGGGTAGTTTTAATGGTCAGTTTATTAAATTACAAATTCAAGTATTTAAAAATTATTTACTTAATTTATATTTAAAGTATTATTTAATCAAATGTAATTTTGTTATATTTTTATTAACAATTCTTTCATTAATAATTTAATAGCCTAGTCAAATCTAATATGCTATCAATGTCTATCTTACAGCTTGCCTCTGAAGTCAGCCTTTCGAATCTTGTTAGTGTTATTAAGTTACCCACAAAGGATGTGACCGTCGGTACAACCGCTGTGATATCCGGTTGGGGTACTATGGCTACCCCCATGTCGGGACTTTCGACAAATTTGCAAAAACTTTCTCTTAACATTATTGATCAATACAACTGCCAAAGCAAAATGCCCTCCTTTGCTAAGATTCACTCGTCACATATCTGCACCTTTGTCTCGAAAGGAAAAGGCACTTGCTCCGTAAGTACATAATTTATTAATTTTCTTTATGTTTTTGTTGTATATAAACAACTACAATTCTGTGATCTTTATAGGGTGACAGCGGCGGTCCATTGGTTCAAGGTGGTGTCCTCATTGGCGTGGTATCTGGAGGCATTCCATGTGCCATTGGCTATCCTGATGTTTTCACAAGCGTCTACTCGTTCTTGAATTATGTAAAACAAGCTATTGGTCAATAAAGCTTAAAGGATTATTTATTTAAATAAATTATAAAATTTTAAGATGAAAATAATTTGACATATTTATTACAGAAACCTTACCATCTAATCGAAAATTTAAAACTACTTTGTATTTGATACTGATTATGTGTAAAAATATTGCAAATTCGCTCAGTAGCGGTGAAAGTACTAAAATTTAAATGTCGAAGCTCTCATGGTGTTGGGCAAAGTTATTAATTTTGGAGTTATTCAAGTTATTTTGATTTTTAAAAAGAGACAAATTATTATTTAATTAGTTGCAACGTGATTGCAAGCGAATATACATTTTAAAGTAAGAAAAAGTGAAAAAGGTTATTTTTTAAAAATAAATGTGTTTCGTATATTATCATTCTCTGGATATCATTACAATTATAATTTTCGAGAAGTCTTTTGTTTCGTGAATAATTTGTTGATATGAGATTATTACGATATTTGTTGTTCTCTATGGCGGAATTAAACATTTACGCAAATAATAGTTTGAGTTTATTAATATTTTAGCATTTACATTTGCGATTTAGACAATAATAGTTGTAGTTTCCAAAAATTTGTTCATATTTTGGTACCTAAAATATGTCGCAAAGTTTCATTAAGTTATGTAACCCGGATTTTAAAGCCCCTCGTAGTTACATTTAAATTAATATATAACTTTAAATCTAATAATTAATTTTCTACTCTGAAAAATGCAAATAAAATTTTTACGGCAGTCTCACGTTGGACATCGTACAGTGTAGACGTGTTTACTTTCGCGTTCCGCTACCTGCTGTATATTTGTCTTACACGTGTATAAGTAGTCACATGTGACTATGCCTCTAATTTTATATAAATTCAAACTATATTTTCTTAAATAAAACTTAACTTAAACAGTTAATCTGTACGTGACTCTGACTACGGAGACACGTACATATATTCTAAAATGACGAGTTCAACCGTTAGTAATGAAGTACAACAAACAACGTTTTCTTCTATTGTCCAGTACGAGAAAGTCATTCCTCGCGAACAGGCAATAATTATCGACTCCCTTGAAGGATGTACAGTTGAGGATTATGCAGTCGCCTTAGCAAAAGTAGTAAAACCACGGGAAATTCTTTATGTATCTCGTATCAGTCAAAATCGAATTTGCTTTTACTTAAGTAGTAAAGAATTAGTCAATGACCTTGTGGACAGAAACGTCAAGATCTTCGTTAGTGATCGCTTGCTTGAAATTCGAGCGCTGGCTGCACAAGCCAAACGTGTAACTATCTCTAACGTTCCACCGTGTATTCCTCATGAAGTTATTTTAAGTGAATTAAACAATTTAGGCATTTCTCCGCTATCGCAAATCACTACTATAAAAGCTGGTATACACCGCCCCGAGCTTGGTCATCTACTCAGTTTTCGCAAACAAGTTTTTGTTAAACAAGAGGATATTTCCAAAATTCCAGGCAACATCAAAAT
>UELX01001122.1:0-50792 GCA_900480035.1 Eupelmus urozonus
CTTTGTAACCTTTACCAATTAATTCGTTAGGTCCTGGATGCCAAAGTCAATTGGTAAATATAACAAATTAATATGTTTTATTTGTATCTGTTTTTTATCGAATATTGCATTTAGATTATCTAATTAACTTTGAATCATATGGGTACAAACATGGTTACAGTAAAATATTATATGATCGCATGGTATATAAGATGATATGATCAATTTATATTTGAAAATTTTAGATTTTAATTTTTTTTTTCACTTCACAATCATGTTTTTACTATTTCATATTACCAGGTTCTTACAAGCTTATTAATTTAATTTGACGAGTAAAAATATACTAATGGTCCTTATGAAGACTAACACGCTTTAGTACGTAAAATTTAAAGTGATTATCTCTGTATAGCAAATTTTGTTATAACAAATAAATATTTTTCTTTTGCACGAAAATAATTTAAAACTTTTTTTAATTAATTAACGATCTGTTTCCGGATAGATGGAGGACTACGCCCTCCATCAGGGTCTGCAACCTGCTCTCCTTCCGCCCCCTTCGGCTCCGCCTTTATATTACCTATAGTTGTACACACATTTTTCCAATATTTATATACATTCTTATTAATATAAAGTTGTTATGCTTCGGTTACTTATTTAAGAACTAACTTTAGTGATGCAGTATACGTATACTTGATTAAAAAGTAAAGTTTATCACTCGGCTGTACAGTTTGCACGCCCTCGTGTGATAGTGCTTCACAAATCATAAGCACAGCTTGTTTTTGTAATAAAAATAATTTTCTTTGTAAATTTTAAGCAAATGCCCTATTAATAATACGGAGTAAAAATTAAGAATAATGTTCACACAGCACTATCAGAAAATCCTGCCTTCCATCCACTGAAAGTACACATAAAACGAGGCGCAAAATTTTTGCCTCCGCACTCCGCTCCTCCGCCAACTCTCAAGGATAATCCGAAACATCGTCATTACTCGGCCGCGCTCCTCGTGCATACCTACTGGTGGCCGCGCATTGTCACCGTATACGCGCTCCTCTCGTCCCTTTACGACACCAGCTGGCCACCAAGACCCAACGCTTATAACCGCCTCGAAGAGAGACAATGACCGTACCGACACCCCCGCCTTTCTCTCTTTTCATCAATCCGATTTATAATGGGCTCCGAGAGAGAGGAAGAGACTTTTACCTGGAGAGGATGCCACGAGTGCAATTTACTTCTTCTTTCTCTCTCTTGCTCGCTCGCCGCGGCTTTCAATGTGTATATCGCACGTGTTAGTGTACCCTCCGGCGTTCTGTCGCACCGTGAAATCGCGCGATTTTCTACGCCTGGTACTTCGATTCGTTCGACATTTTCACCGCTTTTATTTTTTCCGTGGAGGTCTGTTCTTGGGTACTGGTATTGCTGCTGGTGGTTGTTTGATGGTTTTCGAAAATTTGGAGAAAATTTTTGCTCCATGAATCTCTTGTTATGTAGGAGACATGATTTATGTTTTAATAGTTGCGAAGTATCCTTTACTTTGAGTAATTATCATAAATACTATATTTTATATATTAGTGTCGTATAATTTTGCTTTTGATTCCTCAAAAATCTTCATATTAGCAATATTGTCAAAAAAATTGTACTAATATAAAATTCTTTATTTACAACTTTCCTCACTAAGAAGAATTCCAAAATTCATACCCATAACGAACTAAAGTGTCTCAAGCCGCGCAAAACTTCTTGTAATCCCCTCTTTGTCTCTAACTGAAAATAAATTTCACGAACGAACGAATCTCGTTCCAAGACAATGAGGGGATGAAAAAAGTCGAGCGGGGGGTCAACGAGATTTTCTCGCGTAAAAACCCCTTTTGAATGGTATATCCATCCACATCGGCGTGCCCTACGAGTCCGCAGCCTTGGGAAGGATTTTCTCTCGTAAACAAGCACGTAAGCAGTACGGCGCAAAGTTCACCTTTCTTTTAGTACATAGTGGAAATTCGTCGTCGACGAAGACTGCACGTCGCGCGTGCGAATGGAAGAAAAGGAAGAAAGAAAGACAATGGAAAGCTTGACAATCGCGCGACTAAAACTGACGATGGACAGAGCGGATGTGCGCGGTTGGACGAGCGCGATGCGTCGAATGCACTTTTCTTTGGGCTTTTTTTAAAGAATTATAGTTTGGAAGTTGGGATGGACTGTCGATGAAAGTTGTACATTGGCTTTGTACGGTTTTCGGAGGACGCGCGTTATTTAATAGTAAAAAATTTAAAATAGCATTATTCTTTTATTTGACAATATCATTTTATTGCTGACACATTTAGGCAGTAACATTATAACAATGTTTTCACACTCCCAAAACTATCTCCACCAGCAGCACCTCAAACAATAGCCACCCTCCCGAACATAAAAACTCTGCCAAAGTGTCGCAACCTCTCGAGAGCACTCCCATAAAATTCATGACTCCAATCCCCGTCTCCAAAGTCTCATCCCTCTCCTCTCTCCCTCTCAAGTACTATCGATAACAGAGTCAATCCCATTGAATGCTCCGCTCGTCCAGCGCTCGCACAACAGCCTGTTATTCCCACCCTATATAGCTCGACGATTTCGCAGTCCACGACTGTCCATCACATCCCAAGTCCACTCGTCCAGCCAGTTCCTCCCTACAAACGAGCGCTGCCCGAAGAGAAAAGAGAGAGCTGGTACTCGTTCTCCAAGAAATAATTGTCAATGCCGCCGAAGAGAAAAAAAACAAAGCCGATGGACAGAGGAGAGCGAGGACCGGGGAGGCAGGTGTCCAAGCGACAATAGTTCCAACAATCGGCGACCACCGGTAAAACTTTACGAGGGATGCGCCCCGCGGTCCTCTCTCTCTCCTTCGCCCCCTATAAACGCTTTCCGTGTATACACAAGATTCTACCCCTCTTTCTCTCTCTCTCTGTGTATACCCGCCGGAACGGACGTACCTGTCCTCTCTCATTGTGCGCCTTGTTACTTTGCATTGTTGCGCGCCCGGTGGATATTCCGCCTCTCTTCTTACACTAGCGAGCTAGCGTCTTCTGGTTCCTGCGTGCGACTCGCTGTATATATATACACGACAGGAGAAAACGGATGAGCGCTCGAGGAGACACCTCTTGACCTCGCGCCATTTCTCGATTATTCGAGGCTCTTTGCGCCTTTGTGTCCGGATCTCTTTGCGTCTTTTTTTGCAGATGGATGCACACACGCGTGCGCGCGCGCGCGCGGCCGTTATGGTATTAATTGTGGTGTAATTTGTTGGAGAGCAGAGGTGGGGTTTGCGGAAAATTTAATTGCTGGGGCTTGGGGAGCGGGTTTTTGTAGTTTGTAGTTTTAATGTCTGTAGTTTCGGGATGATTGTTGCGTTAGGAAAAATTGCAACATTATGTGGAGAAATCATGGGGTGGTGTTCGACCTTACTAAATGTAGTAGCAAATGAGTTTTTTCTGCGGCGCAGTTGTTATAAAATTGTAATACTTTAGCAGTTTTTTCAAGTAAAAACTACGTTCTCGCGACTTATTATACAACTATTAATATTCAGTATAATAGTATGACTTGTATATATGGCAAATATAAAAAAAAAAATATACCTTTTACAAGCTATATGTACGATGTAATAACTTTTTTATTAAATCATTTAAATTTACAAAAAAAATTTAATGTTATTTTAAAAAACTATTTATTTTAAATTGGAAATAAAGTAACAGGATTATATCATGCTATACTTATTCTACGTTGTTTATGTATTTATTGCGGGCAGATTTCAAGCATCGCCGCGGCAAAACGGCTAGAATATTTCATCTTTCGAGGCAGCGCAGGGATTTTGACGGACGAGACACCTGCCGCGCGACAAAAGCCGTTCCATTGTTCCGACCGCCCCGCGTTAATTTCGCCCCAACAATGCCGACGACCAGCTGAAAAATTTTCACGCGAATTTACGTACCAGCGTGTTTAATTGGAATATTTTGCGTTAACGTGTATTCTTTGTTTGAAGGTAAAAATATATTTTCGAATTAAAATTTGTTTTTTTTTTTTTTATTTGATTTATGCATTTAAAACTTTAAGTGTAAGATGAGATCAAGAATGTTAAACATAAAGTATATAGCGTCAAAATAAATAAACTAGTTTATTATGAACTGTTTACAACAAACAGTTTGTAGATATATCCAATCTTCTTATTTATTTCCTTTAATTTCGAATATTACGTTAAGTAATATCGATGCAATATAACCAAATATTATGAAAATATTGTGAGAATATAGTGAAAATATTATAATGATATTTTTATAATATTCACAAAATAATAAATTAATAAAAAAATTCCATTAAAAAAAAGACTTCTACGAAAACACCTACCCAGAACACTTACCCAAAACCCTCATATCATATCCTCCTCCAAACTTTCGCGCCCCCGCAAAACAAAGCCCTTCAAATCACAACCCTCTCCAATCCCATTCCGCTGAAAGCCATCCAACAGCACCCAAAACCATAACTGCAACAATAACGAAACAACAGACGCATATAGCTCGCTCAAAAATCGGCTTAAGCTCCTCTTACCAGACGCTTAAACACACAGCGCGGCTCTCGCTTTATGCGTTCATTTGCATTAGGCGTGAGCGCGCTCAGGTAAGATATAAGCCGTGGGCGCGCCGGGCGCGGATGAGCGCGGCTCAAAGTGCTCGCCTTAATTAGGACGGACGTTTTAGTTAAACCGTAGCACGTGCCGAGAGGGGGGCAGTAGTTTTCGTTCGGTGCAGTTGGCGAAAAAAGAGGGTATATGGGTGGATTGGACAATGCGACGGGAAAGTACAATAGGGCAGCTTGGGGGAGGGAGATCGAGTTGATCAGCGGTGTGTCGCGAGCGGTTGAGTGTCGCGTGCTCTGTTTCTATTTTATGAGGGGTGTTTGGGTTTTCAGGATTTTTTTTGGGTTGTAAGTTTGGCTTTTAGGATGAACGGTGTGCATAAATTTTAATGATTTGAGTGCAACTTTATATAATTAGAATTTATCTATCTATAAAAATTAATAAGTGAACAATAAACGTTTATAAAATAAATTTTATTGACTTTAACGAACTAAGATATGTTAATTTTAATTTATAGCTTACATTTAAGAACGCTATAGATTTTATTCTTCGATAAAAATTTATCTACATATATTCACTGTAAAAGAATCTCCCCTCCACTATTAAAAACAATATTACAAAACACAAATTACAATGACACGTCCAATCTTATTATTACACATTGCAGGCGTTAATTGAAAATCATAAAAAAAATTCCAAAGAAAAGGCAGCGTGTAATAAAAATAGGAAGAGCCGAGGGGGATAAAGGAGAGAGAACAAAGCGGCGAATCAGCGCCGGCGAGATTTATCTTTCGGAAAAAGCCCACCATTGTTTCGCTCGCACTGGGCGCGGGGGACGAGTGGCTCATTTGAATCGAGCGTGTTTGATTAGAGTCATAGAGAGCTCGCTATGCGTTATTTATGCGCGCGGCGTACCGTTGTTCGAGTAATAACTTTGTTGCCTTGTACGCGCGCTGTGTATGCAGTACTTTTTTTTCTGTAGGTACTGGAGAGTCACATACGCGACAGATACGAGAGTGGAATCCCTATATATTTTGTTTTTACGACTTTTTTTATAAAAATTTTGAAAAATGTATATAGTTTTAGGTTTTACATTTCATTGTGTAAAATAAATTAAAATAAAATCTAGAAATAAAACCGTCAACAAACGTTAAAATCAATACTCAATCCCACGACAATATCAGCCCTATAAAAAAAAAGCCGTCCCCGAGAAAGGCCGCAGCTCTGAAATTACGCAAGGAAACGGCACGTAAACTCGATCGAACGATAGGCGCGCGCCGGCGAATCTACATTCGCCGAGGCACTTAGCCAAATTGAACTTAAGGAAATGAAGACCTCCCGGCGACTCTATACACATACACGTATATAAATCGAGCGGCGAGCCGCAGAGGCGCGAGGATTGCCATCGACCTTGGTCTGGCTTCCTTTTATGCCCGCGATTGCGAGGCCTATTCGATTAAAACGCTTTTATTCGCCGGGCAGCGTTTAATCAAGCTGCATTATGCAAGCGCCTCTCTCGCTCGCGCTCCGCCGGCGTCAATGCTAATTTGCCGCCACGGCTGGCTGAATGAGCTTGGATTTATATTTAGAGCTAACAAGTTCGAGCGTTTGGCTATTCGGAAAAGAGAAAATGGAGGAGTGGGAGATTGATAACGGCTAATTAGGGCTAATTTGGGAGGCGGGTGGAGCTGATTTTGGTAATTGGTGAGGCCCTACTTACGGCTTAATCAGGGCCTGACTAATGGCTGGAACTAGCTAACAGTTCTACTCAGATAAATGTAGGGCGAATGAGTTGAGAGTTTGAAAATGTAATTAATGAATTTTAATCCAAAAAATAACAGTGTAAATGTAAAAATCCATCTGAAAAAACAAAGTGACACTCGTCTAATCCCCAGCCGCATTAATCAAACCATCTCCGACAATAAATACGAATTAGCTCCTCGAATTAATAAATAAATTAGCCCCAGCTTGCCGGGCCCTCGAGAGCCGCGCGTGCGCGCGTTGATTTAGAGCGTCGCCGCTAGGTGCAAGAAAACTTATCTCCTCTCCATCTGTTTCTCTCTTAAACTCGCCTCTCTTACACCGTCCCCTCTTATACATATACACACACCCGAGCGCATGCAGCTTCCCCCTCGTTTATACCAGCGCGCTTTCGTGCCTGTGTATGTGTTGTCAGTCTCATCGCTGGAGAACTTGTAACGTATGAATATCTAATGCTCGCTCCCCCCTTGGGCGGCCCCCACCTCTCCACAATTAAATTCAGACAATATGTTTTTGTTTCGCAGCAGCAGCTCTCTCCCTGCTACAGCCACCCTCTCCTGAAAGTATACATATATAGGGGCGAGCGGGATCCCTGAGGGCGACGACTCGATATTATTGAATGTAACACTGCGGCGCGTTAGGTGTAAGCCCCCGGCAAGCTCGCTCGCGCGGTTAAATCAAATCCGCGAAGAGAGCGACATATTGTGCGCTGGCTTTCGCTGAGGATTATGGCTGGCGATATGCGTTTTTAAAACGGCCTGTATTATTGTTTAATGGCCTCTCGCGCAAGCAACAGGCTCGGGGTTTTTCGAGGATTTTTTTGTGTGGATGCTGCCGCTGGCGCGATGGAGTTTTTTTTGAGAAGTGGTTTAGAGGGTTTGCAGAGATTTTTTACAGTGCGGTTTTAATTTTGCTATAGGTGTTTAGTCTTGTGTGCGTGGAGTTTGGTTCTAGAGTTTTTTTGGGGTAAATGGTGGAAGGAGATTTGCATTTAATAGTTGGGCTTGAAATATAAATGAAAGATTGTTAGATTGTTAGTTGATTTTTAATACAATGTGATACTTTGTTATCATTTATTTTTAAGTTTTCTGTAAGATGTCATAAAAAGTCTTAATAATGGAATTTGACACATATTAAATTCTATAAATGCTGTACCATAAATATCAAACGCCTGCTTTTTTATTTATATGTACTACTTTCGAATGCAAGTCAGTAAAAGTATGCTGCACGTTGTCTTAAATTAATAAAAAAATATATGGAAGTCAGTAAAAGTACGCTGAACGTTGTCTTAAATAAAACAAAAAATTGATGCAGTTTTAACAAATAAAAAAAATTCTGTATCACACTGCACCGTCGTATATGCTACCACTTTAAAAAGCGTTTCATTTCCATATTCAAACAAATCTTCCTCGCCATTTTCCATCTGTCCTCATCTTTTCTCTTACACGTTATTATCATTCCTCACATCCTCTATTCTTCAATCCTTCTTCCTCGCCTCCTCTCTCCCTTTCTGCATTTTCCCTCCGCTCTTTCTCTCCACGCGAATCTCAGAAAACTAGCACAATGCCTCTGGTCCACACACACACGCTCAGCTTCTTATACACGCGAGCGCGCGAGAGAGAGAGAAGGAGGCAACAAATGCGCGCACACGCCATGGAAAAGGAAAAATGGCGGACTTTATGTACGACGCTGGCGCGTGTGCGCGGGGGGCAATAGTGGGCCGCGCTGCTGGCTGGAAGTCACTTTCTTACCTCCCATTCTTCGTCCCCCCCGTTCTTACGGATTCCGGGCTCTTTTCTCCGCTGCGCTCGCTCTCTGCCTTGCCTCCTTTCTTCCGTATTCTCTCGCTTCCTTTCTTCGCTCTACCTTTTTCCCCGCTCTTTCTCTCATTCCTTTTGTACATCCGCGAGCGCGCGCTTTTTTCTCTCTCGTTTCGGACGCGAGTAATGGCTCCGCGTGGATTCATATTATAAGCGCGTGTGGCCGACATTCTTTGCGCGCGGACTTTCTTAATGCGACTATTTTTATTTGATCGGTGTGGCTTGTGTTAATGCGGGAGACGTGTAATTGTGGGCTCTTTGCTTTTGGTTGACTTGCGTTTGAATTGCATGAATCTTACTTTAGCGTTGAAGGTTTTCTGATGTAAGTCATGCTTGAAGTGATTTTATAGAGATCGTTGTAAGAATTTTAAATTGAATAGTAGAGATTATAGAAAACTGGTTATCTCAGATAGTACATGGTAGAAGTAATAAAATTTGTTAAGCAGCTGTCACTTTAGTTATGTCATTTTCTTGGAGAATATCTTACTGGATTCAATCTGCGTTCGGCTATAAATTTTAAATTTGTATAAACTTGAAACAAGTTAAATAATTGAGATTATAATGAGTTAACGTTTCTGAGTAATTACAAATTTTTTCTTCATCGACGAATTTTTTTATCGTAATTTATTTTTAAATTCAATTTTTTGAGTCAATGTAATTTACAAAATATTTCATTTCTAGGAAATTTTGTTAATATTTTCCAGAATTGATTAATGAAAGCTCGACTTTGAAGTAGCCCAGAAGCCTTTATTCCACTGTTACATAAGAAACAATTTTCCACAGAAAACCTGCGATTCTTCCATTGCGCACGACGCAGTAGCTCGCACCTCGCGTTTTAAATTCACCTTTTCAAGAGAATTATTCGCGCCGCCACCTCTCGCATGTAATATAATTACATTTCTACATATTACATAATTCAGCAACTCCGCGCTTTGCGTTTTTAGTTCGCTGGCGCGCCGCGCTGTTCATTCGGCATATTCATTTCCCCGCGCTATCGCGTACAATATAATCTTAACTACAATTAAATTTCCCCTTATTTACCGAAACCATTCTCCCTTATTCTCTCGCCAGTTTTACCTCATTCTCATCTATCTCTCTCTCTCTCTCTCTCTCTCTCTCTCTCTCTCTCGCGATGCAACACACACATACATACACACACGCCTTCTTCCTCCTCCTCCGCCTCATCTCTCTCTTTCTCTCTCTTTCTCGCTCTCGCGAGCGCACGCGAGTCGCTGTCTCCGCCCTGCTCCTTCTCCTCGACCAATCACGCTGCTCCGACTCCAAAGCTCCGCCCCTCCGAGCCACCCCATTGGCTGGCGACGCGAGGATTGCCCCCCACCACTCGACCGTTGGCGCAGCGGTGGGGAGAGGAGAGAGCGCGACCGCTCGCTCGCGGTGGTGGGGGGAGGCGAGAGCGAAAGGGAGAAAGAGAAAGAGAGATGGAGAATAGGTGAGAGAAAGAGAGCAGACGTCTCGGCTCGGGACCAGCAGCGCAGGATCCGGCGCGCGCGCACACTCAGGAATAACCGGCCGTGACGCGCGGAGAGAGAGAGCGGCTGCATACCTCTCGTGTCGTCGTCGTTAACCCAGTGCGTATACACCGCGTCGATTATCATTGGCTTCTGCGGCCGTTAAATAATACGACAATTAATCGATTAGCGCGAGCGGACGGCCATTCACGCACGCGCCTGTGGCCGCGAAATGAGTGCGAGATAGTGGAGCAGCTGGCAGAGGATTAGCCCGATGATGTGCGACGTTTAGTGAGGAACTGTTCCGGTTTGTAGCATTGTTTTTTGGGAATACTGGCCAATTTTCGGTTGATCCCGTTTGCGTGCTCCGCGCGGTCGAAGCGCGAGTGTTGAGGAGACCAGAGGAGGCAGTGGAGATTTATTCATTTGGGAAGCAGCTCGAGACGAGAGTCTCAATCACGGCAGCACGATTGAGCTGGACTTGCACCAACGGGCCGCCGGCCACTTTATGAGGTGAGAATTTCCGAAATATGTACCGTTTTGCGGACTTTAAACTTCTGCGTTTACATTACAGTGCGCGATTTAATTGTTATTAAGGATTAGACTTTCACCGAGGTATCATAATACCCATAGGTATGTGTGAAATTTTGTTGTTAGTCTGGATGTTTGGGTTTGGCTTTATGGATCCACTTGTGACAGTGAGTTTGGTGATCCGTCGCTAAGCACTTTCCGAGTCAGATTTTAATTCTGTAGGTATACTGGCAATATTTTGTTTCTGGCAAATAACGAACTAGTTATTCATGTATTTAATGTAATTTATTTTAATTATAGTTCATAAATACAAAATTAAAATGGATTTTAAGATTAAATTAACTTCTTTATATGAGTAATGTATAATTAATGAATAATGCAATACGTTACGTTAGCTTTAAATAAGTTTACTTCTTTATTATAAATGTCGTCAAACATATCCTTTAATTAACTAAAAGCTAATGAAAACAATATCTATCACTATCATATTATTTCAAATATATTAATACATTCGCATTATACAAGACATTCCAGACAATTCCTATATCATTATCATACACGCAATACGATCAGCTCACCGCAACAACACAAACCCACACAGCGAAACTCAATAAACAATCCGCAAAAAACACCAACCTCCCTAACGTTAAAATTAACCAGCGAGTTCATTAGAATGAAACGTCAAGTGGGCCGAAAGCGTGCGTAGTACCGTTAAACACGCCACGGCTCAAGCACCACGTATACACGTATACGCACGCGGCGCGGCACGGAACATTTAAATAATAAAAATGCAATAAAGCCGGCGCGATGAATATGAATGAAAATAAATTTCGTCACGGCGAGCGGCGCAGGTGAGCGTAAAAAATGTGCAGCAGCCACGAGAGTCGTCTCCAATTAGAGTGGAGACTTTATGGGCAACGCGCGCCGTGGAGCCTCGGTGACGTGTAAAAATTGCGACGGCTGAGAGAGTGAGGGGATAAATGCAAAACGAGTTAAAGTGCCGTATTAGTGGTGAGTGCGGAGGGTGTTTGGAAAAATAAACAAGATTTCAGGTGTATTATGCTTGTAACGAGCGCTGGGAGTTAAGCTGGGATTGCTGGTTGTTTTATTGTGATTAGTTGTTAAATATTGGCGTAGTAGTAATCTTGGATGATTTTGCTTTTTGTTTATATAAACAGGTGTAGTTTAATCAGGTTTTGTTTGCTAAGATATTATTTTTACGTCTAAACTATTAATTCTTCTTAAAGAATTATAATAATGCTATTAACTTTTGATGATGTTATAATGAAAAGCTGCCAGAGCTTATTTAAGATTGATTTTGTTACAAATGCATATGAAAGAAACTAATGAGGTATAATGGCACACACATTTTAATTTGTTTTATTTACTAAAGTTTTATCATTTGGACTTGACACGCAGATTAAGAAATGAAGCAAATGTTTTTAGATAATACTTCATGATTAAAGTTGTAAAATTATTTAATTAAGTAAACTGTGTAGCGGTTACAGTCTCAAGATAAATAACGTGCCTTCAAGCTTGCTTATTTACAATCAAATCATCATAAATTACCTGAACTGTAGCTTCTCTGAATATGCAAAAGATTAACGCGAATAAAAGCAAGCACTATTTACAAGTTAAGATAAATATTTACACATACAAACCAGAACAAAATCATCAATCCTTAACGAATTGTATTAATAACCAAATACAATAGAAATACATAAACAGAATTAGAAAGAGCTACAATCCAATCACCAATCCATAATTCCCATCATCGCTAATAAATATGACCTCGCCTAGCGTAAACACAAACACAATCCGGCCCATAAAACTCGTCCAATTCAGAGAAAATCAGGCGAAAGCGTGAGAGCCGGGACAAAAACTCGGCCGGTTATATCCTCACCTTCCTCTCTTAGCCAAGTACCAGCTTGGAAAAACGGAGAAAGCCCCCATGGGCCGGCCATAAAGGCAGCGCCGACTAATTCGCGGACGAAATCGCCCGTAAAAGCGTCTGGGGGCTCTCGATCGAAAATTTACGAGGCCTGCTCGCGCGCTGGCTCAGGAATCGCGCTTGTTTGCCGAGGGCAAACGTCCTCGTACGGGGCAATCCGAGCGCGTACAGAGCAAACACACGGGCCGAGCATCGGTCTTTTCTCTTTCGAATGTTATGCGCCTGTGTGCCAGGCTGGGCTTACGGGGAAGATGAGCGTGGTGTGTTTTGGAGGTTTTTTGACGGTGAGGATAGGTTTGACTTGGGTTGGCTTTGAGAGTGGTTTTTGTTTTTGGTTGAAGTAGAGAGGATTGGAGTGATAGAGGAGTGAAGGGATTGGATTAATTGTTGAATTACTATTGTCTTAAGATTTGATTATTTGATTAGATAATACACTGAGAAAAATTTTCTTGATGTTTTTTCCAACTATATAACTGAAAGTTTAAACATTTTTTGAATATTTAATTAAATTATTGAATTTATACAGTCATTTTTAATTTTGCAATTTTTAACAAAGTACTCTTTTAGCCAAACATTGTTTCGTAGTGCTTTAATTTGTTAGTTATTGCAACGGATGTTGATGAATTAAGGTTTAATGTTTTTCAATACTTCATTAGTACTATAGCAACAACGACGTTTTTCTTTTAGTATAAGTTTATAACATGGTAACTAATTTTACGATAATCCAGCGAAAGCCGTAAATTATGTGTCGACGGTGAAATGATTAAAAAATGCACCGAACCGACCAGTTTCTGAAAATAGTGTTTAAATTATGTAAAGGATATTATAATGAGCCACGCAATTATTCACAAGTTTTGTATTTCACGTTTCCGGTCAAGAAGCACATGTAAATCAAAAAATTAAAAATGTCGTTCGCGCATCTCAAAAAAGAAAAAGGAAGCTAGCTTAAACACGTTAAAAAAAACTTGTGAAACTTCTGTTAACCATAAATTATTCTAAACTCCTAGAAAAATTCAACAAAAATCTATGTAGTATTTATGCAGCTAAAAAATAGAAGTTAACTACTTTTTATGTGATCTTTTCTTTGTAATCATTCAAAACAAAAATTTAATTAACAAAATGATCCAGGTAAAATGAAATTAATATTTTGGAGTTATATATATAATAACAAAATAACATTCAGAATCTATAGAAATTCATATTTTTAAAATATGACTGGTTACTCTTGGCAATTCAGTACTTTATATATCTTAAATCATTTGCCAAATTTCTTCCACCAAATAAATTCTTATTACGATCATTTTCAAAATACCCAAACCTATTCATCACATAATTTGCGAAGGATTCTTCATGTTATCTTCTCATTTACTCTCAACAATCTCAAAAACACTATAAAAACCATTGATACGAAAAAACATCTCCATCCACCCTTAAAACAAAAACACACAGCATCATCAAATCCCCGGATCCCAAACGAAAACACGCGGCATATTGGCCCAGCCGAAATTAAACAGCGATCGCGCCGGCGGCAAATCCGCAAAAGGATTAACGGATAATCGAGCATTGTCATGCAAAGGCTCGGCTACCCCCGCGTGCGCGCGCACTTCGGGACAAACAATCAATTAGCGGCAAGTGCGCGAAATGAATTCTCTGGCGCTGGGAGATTCACTTAAGAAATTTGCGCGTAGGGGTGCGCATTGCGTACGCGTTAGTTTGAGCGATTAGACGATGGAAACGTGAATCAGCGCGGTTGTAAATTTCGAGCTTTTCTATTGTGATGTGTGAGGACTTGTGTAGTAGTTGTCTAGGTGGATATATTTCTGTTTAGGGAATAAAATGTTGATTAAAAATTACTTTATTTTCTGGTATTTGATTGATATAAATACTCAATAATTAGATAAATCAAAATTATAATGTGATGAAATATTATTTCAATACTGATAAAATACTTATGTTTATCTGATGATAAAATACTTTTCAACTAAAATACTTTACATTGTACTCTTATACCGTTTTTGCTTGTTTATTAAGTACACAATAATTTGCACAAGAGAATTATTAACTTGAATCATAAACTAAGAAAAAATTTAGTTTCTACGTTAGTGTCGTATAATTGAATGACCCATGACAATAGTCGATAGAACAAATCCTTTATCCAAGTACCATCATCAATAAACTCCAGCATTGAACCATTATCACGAACAATCAGCCATCAAAATAATCGAAAACGATAAAATTTTCAATCGCTCCTAACGCTCAAATCTCGACATCCCCATAACGAACTCAGCAGCATCTCCCATACGATAGAAACAGACACCCTATCCCTCATCATTCTCACACGCATCTCGCCGGAATCCGCATAGGGCGAGGCTAAACATTCAATTAGCACTTCCTAATCCCCCCCGCGCTGCGCTGTTGTCAACAGCCATTACTTCCAGCATCTTTTACCCTGGATCTCCTGCGCAGACTCTCTCACTCTCTCTCTCTCCCGTGTATATCTGTTAATCCCCCTGAATGATACTCAAGAGTGGGGTGGATATACACCGTCGGCCCCCTCCGCAATGCGAAATATCGTAACTACTGAGCGACTCGGCGACGTTCTCGTATTCCCCGAGCGTCGCTGCAGGTTTCTCCCCCGTTATGCTGGGCTGAGCTGCTTTTTTTGGTTTTGCTTGCTTTTTGGGGATGGGAGGGAACGGGGTGTATTAACGGCGGGCTAAGTGTCGAGTTATTTCGCCTGGTGGATTTTGGGTAATATCAAGTTTAAGGATTTAAGGATAAATTAGGTATGTACTGCGTCTTGGGGATGTTTGATTATTTTGATAAATTCGTGAACTAATAAAAAGAAAATTTGTTTCGTTTAATTACCTGATCCACAACCAAGATGCTGTAATTAACATTCAAAAAGATGAATCCATCAGACTCAGATCAGTAAATTGTTACATAATCATCTGCCCCAAAAGTCCATTCATTACAGTTAATCAAATCATCAGTGCAAATTTTTAAAATCCCTACACCGCTATCATTAGAAGTAACTTACCATTGTATATCCTCTAAATCTATCAAAAGACTCTGCGGCTTTCCCAGGCCAACACACAAACACAGATACACACACACTCACAAACACACACGCACAAATCCCTCCCGCTCCAGCGCTCACTTCTCCAGCGCGTTTATTTTAACGAATGCTCAAGAAGAGAGCGAGGCGCACGCCGCCATATAATTGCGTTAGTTCGAGAGCCTCGGGTCTTGCGCCCTCGAGAGTCGTCGTCGCCGAGTCTGGGGTGACATTTTTTTTTTGGGGTGAAGAGGAGAGAGAGAGAGCGCGCACGCACAAAAAAAGGGAGAGAAAGAGAGAAGGAGCATAGGAAAAGTTGTGTCAGCGAGAGAAAGAAAGAGAGACAGAATCAGTTAATGGCTTTGATACGAGAAAAGGATAAGATTCATTTGCCCGCGGAATCAAAGAGCGGGCGAGATACGCGCGCGCGTGCTCGCTATATATATAAGCAATTACGGCGCGCGCGTGTCTCGCCGCTACTCGAGAATGCACTTCTCTCTCTCTTTTTTTCTTCTCCTCCTCTGTTCTCGTCCTCTTATTCTACGCGGCGAGGTTTAGTCATCGGCGTCCCGCTCCTTTCTTTTTTCTTCTTCTTCAGCTCGCGGGGGACCGAGGAAATTTTCGGAGCGCTGGGGATTGTGTTATTGTGCTTTCTCAAGGAGCGCTATTGAGGATTGAAATTAAGTAGGAGCCGAGTTTGTTTATGGCGTTATAATGGCGAGTTATTTATTGTAATTAAGAGTCCCCGGGGAATTTAAATTTCATTTTTATAGCGGGAGCTTTCTGAGAACGAGCGTCCGCGAATTTTGATACGGCCGTTTTATAACGGGATTTCGGTTTTAACGCCGGTTCCGCGTAGGATTTTTGGCTTTATGGTGTTAATTGTTTTCGACGAATCTGTGAGGTATGGGATAGGCGAGGAGATGCTGTAGGAGCTGAATTTCGGAGGTGAGTTTTCAGAAGCCACGTCAATTATCGAGTGCCCGCTAAAACTTGGGGCAAACTCGAATTTTAGGCCAAACTTCGGCTCGCGCGACAAATTAAACTAGATAATTACTCTAGCAACTTGTCGCGTTTGTTTGCGCAAAGTGTCGTTCTTTCCAATGAGACTAATCGTATTCCGAGAAAAAATGAATAGATCAATATTTAGACGCTTGAAAAATTCAACGTTACAGTAAAAAAAACAGAGTCGCGCTAATAATCGACAAATTACCAACTTTGAAACACTCAAAACGCAAACAATTTAGAAAACCCATATAAGCTACACTTTCAATCTCCCAATTGATTCTCAAACTCACCTCAACGCCTCTCGACTTGGCAGCGCTTAGCGTCGCGTTATGCAACCCATCGAAAAGCCGCAGCGCGCGCACGCCTCTAAGAATAAAAGAAGCATCAAGACGAGGCACGTCGCGAGCGAAGGACAGGCCTTCATCCATATTTACGCCTCGTCTCTCTCCCCGCATTTTTTCCTCAAACTCAGCATTTGCATAGCGCGAGTCTTAGCAAAAGAAATTTTCTCCCGCCTTGCACTTTGCCGCTATTGTTCCAGAGCTGTAGGGGAGGGCAGTTCCGTCTCGCATTGTCGCTGATCGCGCTGGCAGTGGAGAGCGCGGATATCGGCATAACGCTCGAATTTACCTCGAGGGACAATGACGCTCGAGAATAGAAGCTTTCGCGCGCGCGCGCGAGCTTGCCTATATTTCGTTTCTGGCAGTGACGTTCGAGACGTTCGATTCGAGCCTCTCTCGTCGTACTTCTCCTTCTTCTCTCGCTCCCTCGCTCTTTCTCTCTCTCTCTCTCTATCTCCTTTTGGCCTGGGTACAATGAGATTGACATCGCGAGGCTTTTAGCTTGTGTGCGCGCGAGTGATTGTGCCGCGGCGGAGCTAATCTCGGGAATATTGAGGCGGGGATTAATTAACTTTGCTCGAGGTGAAATTCGGATTGTGCGTACACTATGTAAGTGTGTGTTGACTGTAGGTGTGATGTTCAAGGCATCGTTGCGTCAATGTGTGTGTGTATGTATGGGTAATGGTTATAAGCTGACAGTTATTTATGCGTTTATTTTAGTCTCGGGGATTTATCTCGTTTTGTGGCTGCGAACGTTAAGTAGGGCTTGTTAATTTTTGTTGCTTTTGTGAGGGATACACCGGCGAATCACGTTGTTGATTGATCTAACGAGCGATCGAACTGATTGCGTTAATTCGTACTTCTTTTCAAACGTTAAACTGTAGTTTTTTCTGTGAGATTCTATTTGGCTGTATTTCAATGAATAATGTCTACTGCAATAAGTAGTTATTCTTTTTTTTTATTAATAAATAAAAAAAGAATCTAAATCCAGAAATTCAAGACTAATTTTAAAAGGTTTATTAATAAGACTAATTTAAAATTCTAAATATAAATTGAGTTATTTAGATTAGCTTTACAGATAAAAGTCGATCAAATGTGATCGTAACAAATCTGATAAAAACGCTACCCATGACAAAACTATAACCCACTAACCAATCTCTCTCTTCTACTTACAGAGCCGGCGGCAACATGTGCGACGGCTCGTTCCAGGAGACGCTGCGCGGCATGCAGGGCATGTCAGGCGCCTCGCCTCCAGGCGGCGCGGCCGTTGGCCCGATGGTCGGCGGCGTCGCTGGCCTGGGCTCTCCCCTGGGCAGCGCGGCGGCAGCCGCGGCCGGCAAGCGCATGCAGGTCGACCACATCAAAAGGCCCATGAACGCGTTCATGGTCTGGTCGCGCTCCCAGCGCAAGAAGATCGCACACGAGAACCCCAAGATGCACAACAGCGAGATATCCAAGAGACTTGGTGAGTTTTTTCAGAGATGAGAGCGTTTAGATAATTTAGTAATATTGTTTCAATATTTCTTTAATATTTTTGTAATATTGACTTAATATTCCTTCAATATTGTTGCAAAATTGACTTAATATTCTTGCAATACTTTTAAAATATTTTATTAATAGTGAGTACTGTGCGAAATAAGAGCATGTGTGTGGGGAAGGAGGTGCTTTCCTTTTTGTGGATTGAAAGACTGGAATTTTTTAGTATTTTTGTTAATTTTTTACTTATACACACTTTTGGAGCCTTTTGACTCTGATAAAGATGCAGTAAAGAGATGCAAATGGAGAATCTTACTTAATTTTTTATTTACTTAACAATTTTGATAATACTTGCCACTTTTATAATTTATTTAAATTCTAAATCTTATAAGCCATACTATATATCCACGTTTGTTCGTTTATTCCTTTGGGTTTTCTTACAACACATCATAAAGGGCAAAAAACGATGCAAGAAAAGGTCGTCAAGCGCCCTGTGCGTCGGCTTATCATCATTGCAATGGGACCAGGCTGAGAAAGGTGCTGAAAAGTTCCTTTGCATTCTTTCTTCTTTTCTCTTTTCTCTTAGTGTCTTTTCTTTTGCTCCTATGAAATTTTAAAAGTCTCTAGCGAATGCCTGTGACGCTGAAGAAGTAATTCTACTTTGGGCTCCCCTCTTTTTTCTCAAAGCAATTTTAAAAAAACAACGCTATTTTGTTAATTCTATTATACATAGAGTCTAAACGTACACGTAAATTTTTTAACAAAATTTCAACTAAACATTACATTAATATTGCAACAATATTTTTTCATTCACGTTTCCGTAATTGTTTTATATTTCCCTACATAAATCATTAATACAAATGATCTAAACAATTTTCCCATTATTTTTTCTAAAACCCAATTTTAAAATGCAAAACAGATGAAAGAGCGCACATAAAAGCCCATCCTGCCCTCGAGGCATCTTATTCTAATAACGAGATATCCCGAGGAAATTCGTTTATCTCGTCGAGTAGAGGGGTGAGATATACCCAGGCGTCGATCGGCTTTTCGAGTGGTCGCGGTGCGGGGGCGATTCCATATTGTGCGCCCCATTGCATGAACCTGCTGTTGGCCTACCCTCGGTATATACACAGCTTGCGCGCGCGCGGATCGACGCCCGCTGTTTGACTATTACTTTATTTAATGATCGCGTGAGTCGAGTGCGCCTCGATTTTAGCTGGTGCGATGCACGCCCGAGAGCTTATAATCCGAAATCAATCGACAGCCACCCTCGCCCTTTATGTTGACGGAAGTTGATTCGATATAATTTGGAGAGATGTTTATCGTGAGCTTTAGCGGGTGTTTTGGGTGCTCGTGTGGAGATTTGAGTTTGAGAGCTTGGTATTGCAGCAGTATTTGCGCAATATTTTAAAAAAATTGAAATTATTAATATTTCCAGTAAATAAAAAAGATTTAACTAGAACTATATTCATATAAAAGTGAATAATACATCCAGCATCTCGGAATTCCTCCAGCTCGCGACTTCGGGCTTTATTTCTCCTGGAATTTATACATCACGATTAGATATACCAACTCGACGAGCCTCGCGCGTGCTCTTCGAGATTTAAATTCTCCCGCAGTCAGCAGCGAACCGGCCATTGTCTCGTGCGCTCGCGGCTCTCCCGCGCGCAAATCGCTCGTTTCATGCCCACCTACGCGCCGCGTATGGTTACGCAACGCCGTCTATTGTCGACGCAGCCGACGGGGAATAAAAATGTAGCGTTTTCTCTTTTATTTGTTTAACGCGCCGAGCTTACAGATTCATCGTATCTTTGTCGACGCGGCTTTCATTGTTTTTTGCGTCTTAGCTCGTTATATTGTCTTAATTAGTGTGTGTGCGTCTGGCACTGGGAGATTATAGAGTTGTGCAAACGTATAGTGTTTTATGCTGGATACGTAACTTTTCGAATCGATACGTAATATTGTTATAGGTATCTTTATTGCAGGTTACGAAATCTGACGGAAAATATTAGAGCATTCGATGTGACAATATTTCTTTTTGTGTTCTTAAAAAATGTATGAAACGTCATTTTTTATGGTTTTATTTAATATTCATTATTCTTTCTTATCTAGTATTTGTATTTGTACAGCCTTACTAATTTTAACTGGTCTATATAAATACTTACTTTGTAGCAACTGTATTGTTTTCCTCTCTAATGTTTTTGAATATCGTCAAGATATCGGTACAACGTTGTTAAAAAGTAGTACATGGTTGACAATTTTGTGTTTTTTTGTATTATGATCAAAACCTGTACAAATACTATGTTTAGAAATAGAAACGTGTATTGTATAAATTCAAAACGGAGTGTATTCTTTAGTCATATATTTTTTGTTTTTATGTGTAATTGAAAAATATTATCACATTCTTTGTGTTTTCAATAATAGAAGTTTTATACAAAACATGACTTTAATATAATTTTAATTAAATAAAAATGTTATGTTTCTAAGTTCTGTTTTTTTTATATACAATGTGCATTATAGGAAAAGATTCCAATTGTTAATTGGCTAGCAGAAAAGTTTTTAAAAACCTTTTCGAAATTCATTTTGTAAATTTTTCATTCTAGAGACAAGATTATTATCTACAAAATTATACAAAATTTTCTTCAAAAGATAAGTAATACGAATAGTTCGAATATCAAAAAGTTTACTCTATCCAAGTTTTCCCTGTATATTTGGCTCGATTAACGTGAATTTCAAGGATAATAAGCTCGGTAAATAGGTAGAAAAGTTTCTGTAGATTTTTGAAAAATCAAGAAGTTTCATTTAATCAAAAAAATGGTTTTATATTTTCGGTATAAATTCAAAACAAAAATATGGTTATAAATGATCGTAAATTGGGCTGTTTTTATTTTGTTTTAATTTTTATTTTTTTCGAATAATTTAAGTATACATGTTTGTAAAGAAAATATCTATATGTTTTTTTTAAAATGAATACGCAGTTCGAAATTGGTTTCAATTTATACATAACAATTGCTTAAATTGAAAAGAAAACAGTCAAATTCACAAATATTCCGTAATTTTACGTTTAACACAGAACATTTATTTTTAAAATGATTTTACTTAAAATTTGTTTATTTTTTTTTTATGTGATACACAATATTTTGTGTTATTGAAAAAAGAACTTTTTCATCAATAATCAGAAATTTTGTTGCAGACATTTTTTTGATCAGTTTTCCCACCTTTTATCCACCAAATTCGTGATCAGTGGGCCAAAGTACATACATAAAAAAAAACGAGTGAAACCGTGAACCTGCACCTGCCACGCAAATCCTCCTGGCACCCAGAACAAAATCATATCATTCGAAATAAACGTTTAACCATCAACACTTTCTTCCCTCACCGAAAAATCCTCCCTTACCCCCAACAACTTCAAAACCAAACCTAACCAACAACCAAACCCTTTAAAACACCTCAACACACATCCCTCAATAAAACAAACCTCCTCTTATCCACCTTACATCCACAATCCACCAAAGAGACAGGCAAAGCAGTGCATCATATCCGCCATTATAAGTGCGCTCTAACATGCAGCAGGCGCGCAACTCTACGGAGCTCCCTCTCTCTCCCTCGCTCCCTCCATCGCGTCCATCTTTTCTCCGCCCTCTCGCAGCCGCGGCGCGCACATCGATCGTGCATTCTCTCCCCCTACTTTTTGCGCGCGCCTTGCCGAGAATAATCCTTTCCTCTTTTTGTCTGACGCGGGCGCGTTCACGCATCCACCCCTCCGAGCGCGGGCATAGCCGGATATATGAAGGAGGCGGGGGAGCCTGAAGTTTGAGGGAGGGTGGACTTATTGCGATTGTGGAAAAGTGGTGTAATAAGCGGGATGGAATGGTGGAGTTTGTAGGGTAAGTTTGTTTTATTGGCGTTTTCTGGGCTTGGATGGGTGTGCGGAGTTTTGTAGTGTGTAAACGTTGACTGGTTAGTTTTTCGATGTCGTGAATAACTATTTGTATTGCGGATTGCAAGTAGAGTATAAACTTTCTGTGCTATGAGTAAGTAAGCCACTGATTATATACATGCAAGCTTGAAAACTTCATTACATTCAACATTGCATTATAGTAATAAAACTTTAATAAACCAAACATATAATCATAGTCAGGTACAGTGTCATAGAACCAAACCACTAGACTCCGCCCGGCAAGCGAAATAAAACGAGAGCAAGCAGAAAGAGGCAGAAATAATCATAACAAAAAAAAAGAAGAAAAAAAAAAGACACAAATAATCATGAAAAATACTACTCACGCACGTATGCTTGCGCCTGGCACAGTGGTGCGAGATCGTTTGTTCCAGCACCGCACACGCGAAAACATCTCCAACAAACAGAGAGAATAAAGAAAAGAAAGAGAAAAGGAAGAAGAAAACAGCACACACACTGCGCATACACGCGAGAGGGAGCCTAAGTCGCGCAGAATAAAAAACAAAGACGCGCGCAAAAATGGAAAGAAAGAGATGCTTCCGCGCGGCGAGCGAGCATGAAAGGAGGAGACTGTGTGTGCTGCATGCGCGACGAGGACAAAAAAAAAGAGAGAAAAAGAAGGTGGAGGCGGACGAAGAAGTGCGATAGAGCGAATGAAAGGGGTGAAGCGCGCGCGCGAGTGGGCGGAGATAAAGAGGGACGCGGAGAGAAATAAAGTATCGGGCGAAGAGGAGAAAGAGAGAGAGAGAGAGAGAGAGAGAGAGAGAGAGAGAGCTCAGAGCTTTCATCCTAATGAAGTATTTTCGCCTTGCCGATATGATGCCGCGTGCTTCTCTCTCTCTTGCGCATGCCTTTCCAGCCTCTCGAGCGCAAAGAAACGTCGACTCTCTCTCTCTCTCTCTCTTTCTCTATTCCCTTCCTTTACTGCGCTATGCGCAGGGCTGTCTCTTTCTCTCTTCGGTGCCGAAGAGGTAAAACTTTGTCAAGCTCGCGCCCGTTTTAGCCGACTAATATCGAATTCACTCGTTTCAATTGCTTTCCGCCCCGCCTGACGCGATATCGCTTTCGCGGATGATTTTTATATTTTTCTGTGTACTCCCGCGAACGTTGTAATTTTCGTGATTGAAGAGCGAGCGGTTCGATATACGGCAGGTGGAAGGGAGATAAAGAACGTTACTTTAGGAGCATGTAATTACTCGTTGGTGCGAGGAAGGAATTTCTTTTTAGAGACTTCAATCAGGTTGCTTTTTTCGCTTTTAATTATTTCGGATTCATTATGGTGATACATTAGTGTTGTAAGGATTTAGAAAGATAGGAGCTTGTTGATATTGAAATTAATTGGTAAATTTTAATTTTAAAAAAGTTCTTTTTTGATTAATACCGATTTCAGGTACCGATTACAAGTTTAATTTTTTAAAAATAATATTTTCAAAAAGCAAATTTTTTTTATTTACAATATCAGACAAACATTACAGCGTTATACTCACACAATCACTCCATTCATTACGCGCATTTGACAGAATGCGTACACTGCACCAGCCTTGAAAAAAGTGATTCCACTAACGATGGCCGAGCGCTTGGCGCGCGTAATACAAAAAAAGGGGTTGCGCGAAAGTTCGTCGCGGTAAAAATCTGGGGACTTGTCTTCGCGCGTAAGAGACTCCGCAGAGAAGAGTCTCCACGCTCGGGGAGCGATTATTTTTAATTCCGCATAGTATGCGAGCGGTAAGGTAGAAAAAAGGAGGTAAAAAGCGAGCAAGAAAAAAGGGGTGAAAAACGTTTTTATATGATTCCTCGCCGCTACGCGAGCAGATTTAACTTCTTTCTTATAGTCTTGCTGGATGTATTTTTTGTTCGTTTTTTCTTTTGGGTTGTTACTGATTGTTATTTCCTCTACTCTATGCTCTGTTGGTAATTTATGCATTTAATACGTTTAAATATTCCAGTAATATTGTTGCAATATTGTTTATATATTCCTTTACTATTGTTGTAATATTGTTTGGATATTCCTTTAATATTGTTGAAATATTATTTTAATATTCCTTTAATATTGTTGTGATATTCTTTAAATATTCCTTCAATATTGTTGTAATATTGTTTCTATATTTTTTTTAATATTGTTTAATAAGCCTTGACTTAATATTCTTGCAATACTTTTAAAATATTTTATTAATAGTGATATAAAAATCTCAAAAAAAAGTCGAATACAAGCATCACATATCTGACTACAATCCCACCGTTACTACTTAACTTCTCTTTCTCCCCTGTCCCTCTTCATTTCTCCATCTCTTCCCTCCGCGAGCGCAAAACGCACTCGGGCGTTTTTTCTTCTCGTTCTTCGGCTTTGTGCGCATTGTGCGCCCATAGAGACGTAGTGTCACACGGCTTAGGTACTCCGCGATTCATTTCGCAAATCTCGTATAGCCCGTTTCGCTCTTCTTTTTTTAAAAAGGGGGCTCTCTCATTGTCTTTGCGCAAAAGTCGCGCTTCGTGCCTCATTGTCCCAATGATTATTGTTGTTAGGGCCGGTTCATCCTCCTTCTGCTCCTCATTCTGCTTTTTTTACCATTCACTCGGCTCTCTTTCTCCACTGTTATCCTATCTTCCGTTTCTTTCTTTATTCGGAGCCTGAGTAGAGAGGTAATTATAGCAGCTTTCGCGAGATCGTTCTCTTCATCGATTACACCTGCGGCGCTGAAGATAGTTTTGGTTTTGTATCTGGGAGGTTTTGTTCGTTTTCAGGGAGGCTAATGGCTCGTTGTTGCGGGAGCTTTGTTCGAATTAGCAGTTTTTTTCACGCGATGGAAGCTTCGAGTATTAAATTGAGCTTTTATGAAATTGTAATTGGGACTTTTGAGAGCTTTGTATCTATATTAAGATTTGTATTGTAGCTGTGATATTGATTATTTATCGTTATTGCAGTTTTATTTTTTCACAATCAATCATACTAATAAAGTGTACGATGACCAGATATAAAGTTCAAAAATTCAGTATCATCAGTCCTTCATAATACAATTCACATCAGACATTCATCACTCAAAAAAAAAAAACGGTAAAACAAAATATTAACATAAACAATACCCCACTGTCACATCTAGACATTCCTTACTCGTCATCCCGACGAAAGAAGACAGCCAAGGCTCGAGTGCGAGGCTCATAATGGCGCTCGATAAAAGCAGCCGCGCCGAGTAGGAAAGTCCGCTCGGGCCGCGCGCTCTCGTTTCTCTTTCGTAGTCGTCGACGTCGTCGTCGTCACTGGCTGGCGCCGCGCTCCTTCCTCCCTCCTCCATCCATTAATTAACAGGCTTTGTACTTTTAAACGATGTTAAATAAACGGCATTGTTCGAGCTCGAAAAGGAGGCGGGCGCCATTATGCCTTAAGTTCGGCCTCGGCCTCCTCTCTCTCTCTCTCTCTCTCTCTCTCTCTCTGCGCGAGCGCGGAGGGCAGAAGGAGGAACGAAAGGCCAGACCCCATTGTTCTAAGCAAATATTCTCGCGCGCGTGCACTTTCCTCTCGTTTTCCCTCCTTTATCTCCCATTTTCTCTCCCTTGACTTTTTCCATTGTTCGCGCTTCTCCTACGACGACGTTTTTTGCGCCCGAGCTCTTTTTTTTTACTCGCTGCCCTTTGCCCCCCTCCCCCACCTTTCTTCCGCGCGGCGCTTGTTTTCTTCCACTTTTCCCTTTATTCCTGGACGTTGTTCCTCTGTCTCTCTTTCTCTGTGTGCGCACGAGCTGTGTGTGGGTGTAGTTCCTTTTCACCCTCTCTCGCACTCCTGTTTTTTCGACGTTTTCTCTCCTTTCGTCGGCTTTGTCGCGTTTGCGTATGAAAAGGCTCTGCGCGCCGCTCGCTCGCTTTGAGGGACATGAATTTTTCAGAATCGAATTCACGATTGCTTTTTGCGCCGCGGCGGCCGCGTTAGTTTTCTCGTGGTAATTATGAGCGTCGCGTTGGGATAGAGAGTTTTTTTTTTCGTTTCGAATGTAACGATGTTTATCAATTATGCATCATAAAAATAGACAGGAAAAGTATAGTTTCTGGATTGATGCAATTAGCTGTTTTTATGAGAGTTTGATTGTAAATATTTCATCTTCTAAATGATTATTAAATATATAGGCGTTCGTTATTCCTATTTATTTTACGTGAATTGTTGGTATAATACAAATTTATGTTATGTTAAACAAAATCACTAAAGCATTGCTTATTTTTACTCAATATCATCAATATAAATCGAAATAGAAAATTAATCACAATTACGTCTCATCATTAAAATTTTATTAGATCCTATCTACCACACAATTATAAGCTACTAACAGTTACAATCGTATTAATAATTAGACAAACCAGTTAATATTCTATTGGCAAAGTTACAAAAATAATAATTGTCACCACCGCTCAATCCACAATCTCCCACCCACACTTTACAAAACACCCTTTCAAATCAATATTATAATTTCAGCCCCTTCCAAACAAAGCCCACCTCCTCATCCCCCCCACAATCGAATCCGCGCGATTATGCGATATATATTCGTTCATCAGCGCTCGCGCGCGATGTAATTTCGCCCGGCGCATATATAACTCCAGCAGCGACGCACGCGCGAGCCGAAATAAATAAAGGCGAAAATTGCGAGCGCGCGCAGTGCTGGCACAAAAGCCGGGGACAATGAAGCTGTAACCATCGGGAACCGCGCCCTGTTAAATTGGATTTCGCTTAGCGGCAAAAATGAAAGAGCGCGCGCGGGCCTGGCCCGTCAAGCGCTTCGATCGCGCTCGCGTATTAATGGACAGTATTATCCGTTCATTCCCGCGGAAAACAAAAAAAAGTGGAGATTGCGCGGGAGGAACAAAAAACACGACACTTTTGCCCGGGATTTTTCTCTTTAGTTACGCATTAAAACGCCGGCTTTGTGCGCTGTTATTGTGCGGAGAGTGATTTTGTCGCTGTACGCGTGTGCGTGTATTTTATTTAGCGCGAGCCAGGAGGTAATCGTATTTGCTAATGCTGTGGAGGCGCGATATTCTGATGAATCGATCGGCTAAACAAAATATTTTTGTAATCGAGCAAAGTTACGACAATGCGTAATCCGCGCCGAGGCATTGAAATAATGACTTGTGCATTATAAAGCTATTTTAGGATTTCTATACGTTTATCTGCCCTTCGCGCGGGCTCTATTGTAACTCGCGCTTGCCATCAATCATTTGTATTATTCGCTTAATCTTTCCGAGAATATTCGCATTCAGCCGAGCTTTGAATACAGTGTAACGAAAATAGTGTTATTCAAGAACAAAGCGGTGTCGTTTTCAAAATTGCCTCGTGGATTAATATTAAATGGCTATTGATTAACGCACTTTCCATTCAATATTTATATTTGAATTACTGTATAATGCGTGATAAAACGTGTAATACTCTATAGTTATAGTTATTTCTATGTTTAAATAAACAGAAAGTTGTGATTTCGTAATTCAAATAGTTAAATAAGGAAAATAAATAATCTATACGTAATTGAATTATTGTTGAACAATAAAAATTTACGTTTGCATTAACAGAGGGCTCGAAACATTTTACGCAATCAAGTATCCCGAGCTCTATAAACAAAGAATATTTAGCTTTCGATAACCCAAGCAGCACAAACACTTTCTTCAAACAGAATCCCACTTGAGGAATGATAGGATAAGAATCACTTCACGCAAGTTGATTTTTACACTTAAGAGAGCCAAGTAAATGAGACATCAAGATACTGTGCAAATAAGCCTGCTTACTTACCGTATGAAAAATAAATTCCTACGCGAAGGCAAACAACGCGTGAAAGTGCTTAGCTCATATACGCATTATTCTCCTTATTAAACTTGAAAAATCTCTAAAATATAAAAAGAGCGCTAAAAGATCCAGTGCACTCTCCAGCCCAATACATTCCACCACCGAAAAATACCCAGGAAAAAAGAAACGCGGATACAGCAGCGGAAAAAAAGAGGTGCACAGCGGCAGCAGAGACACACACGCGCCGGCGGCTTCATTATCTTGCCGGCATTGTCGTCCGCGCGGAAACTGGAAATCCCGGAGCGTTTCCTCGGCGATCGGTCTCCTAAACTCCGTTTTGAGCCGGCACTGTCGGCCCATTGTCTGCTTTCTCTCTCTCTCTGTGTCTGTGTGAATCTCGCGAGCGAGCGAGTCCGGGGCAACTTTTGCCCCATTGTCGCCGGCGACGAGCGCCAAAGCTCGTTCAACAACTACTTGTGCGTATATCGCGCTGGTGCACGCTGCGGGGAATTGTCACTTTTTTTTTTCTTGCGTTGGGTGTACGCAGAGCTAGAGTGGATTTGGGGTCTGGTGTTTTTCGTCGGGTTAATTTAGGCGATTTGTTCCGATTTAGTTTTGGGGAGTTTTAGGTTGGAGCGGGTGTTGGTTTGCAGAAAGTTTTATTAATTTTTGTTTATTTTTGGGGCTTTTGATGTTTGAGCTGTTCGGATAATACGTCGGTGTGCTTTGTTTGTAAAATAATATTTTCTTTTGGCAAGCTGGTTATTTCTTCTTTTCAATGTTTGAGTTCAGGTATTTTTACTATGCTTTACTTTTGTATCAACATTTTTTTTTATTTAATTTTTTCTAGATTAGCGATTTTTAAAAGAAATTAAATCTACAATCTATGTACCAAAATTTAACCATATATATCCCAATAATTCCGTAACCTTCGTTAACGCCAACCAAACCCAACAATCAAAACAATTCCCCAAAAAAATCCAATCCCAGCATCTCCCCACTCGTCGAAAGGCGTCAGCGCGTTAATAGCTCCTCTCGCGCGCTCAGGCTTGACAAAGTACATAAACTGCCCCCCTGGCTCCAACCGCATCAATTTTCGTCACAATTAACCAAATCGCAGTTTAGATTACCAAATCCTATTATCTCCGGGCGCGAGATTAAGACGAGCCTGACAAAGGGAGAGATAGAGAGAGGCTCGAGGAGAGAGCGTCCGGTACATAGAAACGGGAGAAAAAGCGCGAGGGGGAACGAAACGCGCTATAGGGGAGCGAAAGAAGAGAAGAGTGTCTCGGGACTGGGCGACACAATAAGATGAGAGAATGAGAGAGAGATGGAAAAGAAAGAAGACGCGCAAGGTGAGTTCTAACGAGAGACAAAAGCGGAGATGCGCGACGGTACAATGGGCCAAGCTGGAGAATGGCGAGATACACGCGAGAGACAAAGCAAGAGGGACAAATACAGTGAGACGTAGTATGTGCAGTGTGTGTGTGTGTGTGTTCATGTGGAGGGGGAGAGGGGCAAGTGATAGTTTCTGGAGTGTGCGAACTTTGTTTGTGTCGGGGAAGTTTCGGAGAGTGGACGCGAGACTTTGTGTACTGGTTGTTTAGTTGGTAATGAGAGTAAAATACGAGGCTGTTTTGCTTTATAAGGCGGATCGAGTCGATGAGGCTGGATGGTGAAGCTGGAGTTTGGGTTGAGTGATGGTTAGATCAGTGAAAATCTACTGATTTGTAGAGTGTATGTGTTGGCTTGTACTGATATATGTCTATGAGATACATAACAACTTTATGTGGGAAATAGTTGCTTACAAATTAAGCTGACTTGTTATTCATTGTCAGATTACTGTTATTTAAATATAGAATTTTTCAGTGATTTATCAATGTATATTGTAGTTTATTAGTAACATTTCACTGCTAAATCAAGAAACAATCGCTTTTTTATCAGGATCTTATTGTTTTATCAGTTCGTGTTAGTATTACTTTAGCGCATTTATACTGACTGGCACTTGCCTTGACAGTTACCTTGAGTTATTCACGTTTATTTAAATGGACGAAAATAGGATCCACTATTTGCTGGCAGATGTGCATATTAATTTCAAAACTTATTTAACCGATTTTGACATTATTAAGCTGCTGCTACGTCATTCATTTTCAGAAACATTTCATGTATAACTTTGAAAATGTCAGTATGTCGCGGATTTAAATTTACAATAACGAAAAGGCATTTATATACTACTTTTTTAAAAACAATCTAAATATTTGTTAAGGAAACTTCTGAGCATGTTCACCATAATTTATTTTCTCTAATTAAGAGCTTTTACAAATAGCTTACAATAACTGAATGATAATTATAACCTGATTCAAAGAATCGAATCTTCAATGTAAAGCAAAATGGCCTTCTGAATAGACACAATGATTACGGAAATATTTGGAAATTGAACAATTGATATATTATTAATACTGAATATAATTTATGCTAAATAAAATAAAATATATCATTTTAGTTAAAATGTTTCTAAATTGTTCATCAAAACCACATGTACATTATAAATACGATACTTTATTGATCGTACTCAGTTTACCTTTCTTTATCAAAAGCAGACAACTCAGACAAATCAACCGAATTATGCCGCCTATATTTGAACAACCTTAAAAAAAAGAAAAAAGAAAGAAACCCGGCATTTGAATTTAAAAAAAGGAAACGATTAAAAGATAATAAGAACCGCTTGTAAGCTCGAAAATTTATTCTTTTCATATTCCAAGCAGCCGAGCCGATCGAAGCGAACAATCGGCAATAGGTAAACATTTCTCCATGACAAAAGGTGCATACGCACGCGCTTCCGATCCTCGCAGTCGATACCCCGAAAGACGAGCTGTGACATTGTTTCTCGACAATGTTGATCGGGCAAAACGATGTCCGTTGTCTCAAGCGACGCCTGTCTTTTAATTCCCAACGCAAAATCCTCTCGCATACCCACACACCCACTTTTTTCTTCCCTCGCGGATCGAGCGCACAGAGAGCCGGAAACACGAAATTCCGGGGGATGGACTATATATAAGCCCGAGATGCTTATCATGAAAAAAGCGCGCTCTACCTCGCTGCTCTTTTTCTCCCCAGGATCTCGAGGCCCCGGCGCTTATTGTCCCCGCGGTATCGACAAAAAAAAAGGTACGTTCGGCTGGAAATTCAAATTAAAACACTCCGTCGCGCGCCTTTTCATCGAGCCCCAGAAAATCCTAAAGGGGTTGAGCCGCGCGCGCGAGCAAACGAGATAATGGAGAAAGAGAGAGAGAACTGGTTGGAGAGAGAGAGAGAGAGAGAGAGTTTGATTCCGGAGACGTTGCTCGCGCGACGACGACGTCGTCGTCGGGCCTTTTGTTCTCCATTGTCGGCGCACGTGCGCGCCGGCTCGAATCGCGATGCCTTGGCAACGTGCGTTCGCCGTCCGTCCCTCTCTTTCGCCTGCTTCTCTCCTCGTTGTTGAGTCGTTGTCGCACGAGAGACTGCGAAAAGAGAGCTTTGAGAGCTCTTTTTTTCTCTCTCTTCCATCGTTCTGCGCGATGGATTGGAAATCGATTTTTTATTTCGTCTTTGCTTTGGAATTCGGAATCAGTTCAAAATGTGCAGAATTCAGATTTTCGAGTTGGAAGTAGAGCTTGCATTGAGCTTTTTGGTTTATCGATTAGCATTTCTCCATCACGCATACACCCGTAATTGTTTTTAATCCCCAATACCAATCAATATTTTCATCAAACGAGCTTTTCCAAATTCCAGCTCTCTCCTCTCCCATCCGCAGCCGCTCGCCTTCCAGATATCCGCATTACAATCGCGCGCAGCGCAGCCGTTCGCTCTCCGCGCAAACGCACGCATGAGGAAGTCCCTCCGTCGTTCCGTTTCGCTGATTCTCGCCCGCTCCGGAGTTTCGTCGTCGCTCCACAGCCATCCACACACACAGCCGCGCAACTATATATATATATATACCCAGGCTGCCCGGCGACTACACACTCGCCTATGTATCTGTAGCAGCTTGCGCCAGCGAGCTTTGTTCGAGCCGCTTCACAACAAGTGGTAATTAATTCTTGGTCCTAACAATCGGCATCCGCCCCCGCGCGCCCAGTTTGTTATACACGCGCGCAGCATTGAAAGCGTGTAGCTAGGTATATATACGGCGCTGAGCGCGCGATTGTGTCGTCTCGTTTGCTTTTTGTGAGCGAGCGCAGTCCGCGACTCTTGGCTCTCTCGTATTTTCGTGCGCGCGCGCGCACGCGCTCATGACGCCTTGTTTTTTTTTTCTTTTCTTTTGGCCTTTTGTTCGCTGGCGGGCGACACAAAGATGAGGAGAGCGATGAGTGTCTTGCGCTGAATGGATGGCTAATATTAGATGAATGGGACGAGATGCTTCGGTGCACGTCGTACCTGTGCACTGGACGTTTTTCTGTTTTTTCTGTTTTTGTTTTTTACTTTTGAGTGAATAGTTTGGCGACTGCTGGATAAAAACTGTTAACATTGTAATAGTTTTTGTACTTTAATGATAAGTCATTATTTTCTAAAAGGATAAACATTTGATTTTGATACTCGTTATTTTCATAATTAAACAGTTTAACTGTCCTTCATATATATACGCTTTTAAACTGAAGAGAAAAAACGAACATTTTTTTTACGATCTAACTTAGAAGTGTGTATATATATATATAATACAGTTTATTCTTCTAAACTAGAACATAATAAAAGTGAACATTTATTCATTTTATAAATAAACAAAGTAATTTATATCACTATAGATACCTAATATTGCATTTGATATTTCCATAAAATTATGAAAAAATCCAAAACTTTATTTGATCGAAATTCTCATTATTATTTACTGATGCATTTCCAGGTGCGGAATGGAAGCTGTTGACCGAAGAGGAGAAGCTGCCCTTCATCGACGAGGCCAAGAGGTTAAGGGCGATGCACATGAAGGAGCACCCAGATTACAAGTACAGGCCAAGAAGGAAGCCAAAGACCCACCGCAAGGAGGGATACTCTTACAGCTTCCCCTACCCCAGCGTGCCCATGGACACCCTCAGAGCGAGTAAGTCATTCGATAAAATATTTATCTCCTTTTCAATCCCTTTTAAAAGTTACGAATTTGGTTTACCTGTGGATTTTTGAGAAATAGATTACGATCAATTAGGTTCTTGCTTTGATGGTCTGATGGTTGACATAGAGTAGGTGTCAAGGACAAAATTGTCAAAGTTTAGATTGTATAAATTGCGATAGTTTATTTACTATTAATACAATTTTATAAAAATGATGCTTGTACAAATTGTTTTTTCAAACTTGATAAATCACTTTCAGGAAATGTATAATTGTATAAGTAAAAGTTTTCAAATTATTCTGATAAAGACTGCACAAGATTTACGCGCTGACTACAATGTATGATAATTAGATAGAGTAGAGGAAGTAAGGGATTACAGGCTTGACAGATAATGAATGGCCTTTACGAATGTGAAATTTTTTTCATTTGTAACGATTATACTCAGTCAATTATTCAAATACAATAAAATTTTCCGATTATAAAGTAATTGTTTTAATGAGTCACTTATGTCGATAAATTATGCCACGCTTGAAGACGCTGGCGAGCTCATCGTTTTTAGATATTATAATTAACAAAACCTGACATGCCAGTCACCGAGATGGATTTTAAATAAGTAACGTGAAAAGCAAACAGCAGAATAATTGCCTTTTCAAACATACTTACAGAATTGACAGTAGCACCTCACACATAACATAGACGGTTTAAATTACGAAATAAACCAACTACTCCAAAACAATAGCTACTGACCCCAATACCTATCCAAACAACTCAATATCAAAGATCCAAAAATTTTCCTCGATAAAACCAATCCAGCTCCAAAAGAAAAAATTCTCACCTATCCAGAACCTCCTCCCCCAAGCTTTGCTCCGCTACCTCGACAACCGAGCGTCAAACACACAGCTCGCACGTGCCGAAAAGCCATGCATAACAAGTCGGCCACGTCAGACTAGTCTCGTGGGACTCCCCGGCGCGCGGCAGTCCCTAAGACAATCCGATAAATAATAAGCTGCCCGACAGGTTTATGCCCTCGCGTGCCAGTCGCCGATGCATCCTCTGCTTTTTCTCCAGACGAGAGAGAGAGAGAGAAAGAGCGAGTGAGCCCACGATTTATCGCGATTACGCCGCGGACGTACTTAGCGCGCTCTAGCGGCGTAATCGGGTTAGTCCGCGATTTTTGGATTTATTGTGTGAGGTTTTTCTTTTGTGTTGGGGGGAGAGGATGTGGAGGTATTCAATTTGCTGGGTGGAAGAGTTTTATTAAGAGGATTGATGGTAGTGGAGAGAGATGGGGTTGAGAGGGTTGGGTGTTGCGTAAGAGCGTTTTTTTTGAGCGGTTAATGTAGTGTTTTTTGGGGCTTCTGATATGTTTGCTTTAATCAGGATTGTTTTTATAATTGTAATCGATTTGTTTATCCATAATTCTACCTATTATTTTCCGTTTTTTTTTAACTTTATTTTATAAATTGTCATATTCTCACTAAAATAGTTAGTCTGATTCATAAAGATTTTTATAAAATCTTACTTTAACTAAAATTTTATGTTTGAAAATATAGACTAAAAATGTTTGTTATCATCATCTCTTATAAGAAAAAACAATTATGGTTTACACTTTTTAAAATGTTTCATGTCTTATATCTGTCAAATTCATCGTTAGCCTTAAAAATTCAAAATACAAGCCTATTTTAATCAAACCATATTAACAAATCCAAACAGCAATTTTAACGAGACGACAAGTTAATTTCACGTATGAAATTTACCAGCTAAGAAAACGTATAAACGATCGAAGCGACAATCTAACTGATCAAAACAAGTGAGTTTGCAGAATAGCAGCCGGCCTTACCAAACCCGCCGAGCCATTATACTAATTATTTCGGAAATATTTTCATAATGACCCGGGGCATTAGTCAATCAATGCCTCGACCCGCACTCGTCGCTCTATACCCTATTAATTGATCAAACTGCCTCGAAAAACGCATTCAGCGCCAATCAGTTTCGCCTCTAATTACCCCGACACACTTGAGGCGCGCGACGCCGCCGGCAACGAAGCGGCATAACGATTATCAAGATTAACAGCCAGCGAAAAAGTGCTGCCACATATAGCTGGCTCCCCTACATGCGAGCCGCTCTGCGGGTACGTAACTGAGAGCAAAAAAAAAAGTGTGCAGCGAGTACTTGAGGCGTAATTGAGAGGCCAGGGGACGCGTGTGTACGTAGGCAGCGCCATCCGTCTCGTTTCTATGCTGTTTCTTTTATGGCTGTTTTATCCCCCTTTTTCAATATCTATGGGTCTGTCTTTTCTTCTCTCGCGATTTTATTGTTTTTGGATTGGGGATTGGTATTAGTGGAGAGTTTGATATGGTGATAGTATGTTTTGAGTTCTGCAATTGATTAGATATAGTAATGTTAATTACTTCGTGCCCATTTTTAATTTTAAGAAAATATTTGTTTTCATGAATAAATGGAATGTACCTTTGAAAAATAGCTGTATTATAGTAGAGTCTTTTAGTGTACTTGTAGCACTTTATTTAATTATACTATAGTAGCAACTTTTGAAGTCATTTTACATAAAATTTTGAAACATTGGCATTAATTCAATAAATTCTGGATAGTTCGTGGCGATCAAAAGGAACTGTTTTGATTTATCGGTTTTCATAAATTTATCTCAGGTTTTGATGAAAAACTAGATTCCAAATTAATGACTTAAGATAAAAATTACTAGTGTATCATATTTCTCTTTGTCAATTTTTTATACATTCTGTTTTGATTGAATAACATTTCTATTATGCTATCCAAAAAAGTCACATTATTTTCAGTAGATTAGTAACTGAATAATTTTATATCTAAATTCAGTTATCATAGTTGTCAAATTAAGAAAACAACGTACATTTATTATATCAAAATATTTATAAAATGAAAGTCTAAAGTTAAGTTGAAAAATTCTAAAAAAAAAAGAATTAATCCACAACCCATCATTACACCCTAAATTGAATTAAATCGCACCAAAACTAAATAATTTTCCATCACCCGCGTAATCCTCAAAACTCTGCAAACCTGCTCTCGACTCCGTAACTCGCTCCCACTCGCCCAGTCACACCAGCAGCCTACACACACATCCACAGGTCCCCGCTCAAAGCGCCGCTCTCGCCAAGCCCCTGGAAGTGAGACCGTATCCCCAAGATTGCGTAACTTTGACCCGCGCTGAAAACAATGGCCCCTCACAATAGCCCCGAAAACAAGGCGCGCGAATAAAGAGAAAAAAAAAGGAAAATGAAAGGGAGATTCAAGCGCGTACATCTGTTGACGTATATACACATACGCGTCTGGGATGCAGCGACAGATGCAGCCGCTCGCTAATTGCGAGCAAAGGGCCCGGGGAGAGAAAGAGACATTACAGTTTTTGTTCGGGCGCAAGTGAACAGTCGATTGATGGCTTGTGACGCGCGCGGACTAAATATTTTGAGCGCCGCTGAATGCGCGCAATTGTCAAGTGTGACTCGGCAGAAGATGCAGGGAGGCGATTGAACGGATTCTCGGATTGGAGTGTTAATTTTGGAGATGAATTTTTATGGGGTTTGGACGCTGGCGTTGGGTTGCTTTGGGTTTGAAGAGAGATTTATTGCGATTTAATGCTATGGTTTTGTTTGGAATTTAATTTTTAGCATAGTGCATTGGTTTGATAATATATTTGTATATTTCAAAGCAATATAGTTAAGAAATAGTAATTATACATGACGTTTGTCTATGATTGATTTAGATATTACTTATATAATTGCATACTTTATCATTAAAAACACTAACAGCTTTTCCTTGTAATTCAAACATTTGTATTAAAAGAAAAAAACAATTTTTCCAATCAATCATTGACAAGCACAAAAAGAAAAAATAGTCGTGTCAAACCTGTATTTAACACAGAACGCTTACAAAATAGCTTTAGAAACTTAAACGGAGCAAAAGACTTGGAAACAGTAATTACTTTGTTTCAACTTGTGACACTAATTATTTGAATTTGTTAGCGTGACCAGGCGGTTTTATACACAGCCCGCCTGTATCAAAGGACTCGTCCCATTTAAAAAAACAAAAACTCGCCTGCAACATTGAATAAAGTCATTTGCTTTTTTCAGCGAAAAAAAGGAGGTAAATAACAAGTAAAACATAAACCTTGTTTCATTCAATCGCTCGTAACTTTTCAACGACTTAATAGCGAGACATTTCAGTGATTCCTCAACGTCCCCTTACGCAATTATCCTCTTTGCGTCATATACTTGTAATACGGGCCGCCTCGAAGGGTGTAATTACCGAACCGAGCCAGTAGCGCCTCGTGCTTCTTTCTCTCGTATTTGTGTTTCTTTTCATTCTTTCGGCTTCACGACATTGTGAAAGCCGCGAGCTCGACAGGTTAACAGTTTTGCGCGCGGTTATAATTCGACGCTTCTTTTTGTTCGTGATTTTCCTTTCCGGCGCGTTCGATCGCAATTAATGAGGGACTTTCTCTCGATCTTTGTCGATCTGCTGCTGCTGTCAACTTTAATGAGTTCCAAACATACGAAATCGGTGATTATGTTGTTACAGGCGGTTTGAGCTTTTCTCAAGCGACTTTTCATTGCATCAAGGTTTTGTCGGACGACAAATTAAATTTTTTTTTAATATTTAGGTAGGCTGACGCCCTCGTCGCATTTTTTATATTGATTTATTGCCTTTTTAATTTTAACAATGTGCGATATACTTTCTATAAAAATAACATCAAAAATAAAAATTTTTTTGCTTTATCCACTAGCCACATTTTTCTAAAATCTCTTCAATACTGCCCACAAATTCCTAATCGCACTGCAGCGACTATAAACTTTTATATCGAACTCCAGTGCGCAGCACCTGAGTGAAAATAAATTTCCAAGCCGGCCTCGCCTTAACAGTCCAGAGTAACGTTCGACCACCGCCACACGTAAGCTCGTGAATTTTTTCGATCCCTCCGCAGCCGGTGTGGCAGTCATAAATCTCGGCCGGTCCGCCTCAACGCCAATCACGCTCGGCCATAAACGATCTCACCTTCGGCTTTCGGTCAACAATATTTCTCTTTCCTTCAACCCTTCGGCCTCTATATGTATTTTCTAGGTATATTCTCTCTTTCTCGCTCTCTCTTTTTCCTCTCTCGATTGATTCGCCCGAATGACTCAGGCTCGCGCGCGGCGCTGTTTTGTTTGAAATTTCTATACGGCTTCTTCTCGGCTCTCTCGGCTTGGCTGTTTTTTTGCTCCTCGCGCGCCTCCTTCGCTTCTTTCATTATGCAAATGTTTCCTGGAGTGCGAAGAGCCGAGAGCGTGAAGAGGTGGATTTTTCGAGCCGACGGAGGGACGGTGTAGTGCGAGGAGGAAGCGAATGCTTGTGTCGGCGCGAAATTGTTTTTCTTTTGCGCGCGTTCCTTTCTATTTTCTCGTGTATAATCAGTGATGATAAAAAGGATTTTAGTTATTGGCGGGCTTTTGTAGAGTTTTAAGAGGATGGTAAAGCGGCTATAGTGGTAATTATAGGGACGTTTTTGTTTAAGCCAATTTTTAAATTTGTAAAAAAATTTTGTCATCAATTTGTTGGTGAGCTTAGAAGAATAAGGTATAGAGAGCACGAGAAGTATCAATTAGTTTATATTACTAGCAAGAAAAAGAAATCGCTTTTAAGTTTAAGGAAACAAATTATTAAATAGCTTGTCAAACAAATTATTAAAATTTGTAAATCATAATTATTACGCAAAAAGTCAATAATTACTTTTAAAATTTATGATAAGATATGTCTCCAGTTGACTAGGGATCTGTAAAAATGAGAACGAAGGAAATAACACATATGTATTAAGTATAACTGTAATAACAGTAAAATCCATGGTATTGTTATCGTACAAAAAAGGAACACTATCATTTAGTTTTTTCTCTCCAACAAGTCAAAATAATTTAATATCCAACGTGCAAATATATACAAAAGAAAATGAAATTTTAAATTGCGTGCCATGACAATATGAGCAGTATAATGCTCAAAGCACTAAATTAATCTTTAAACTTCAGAATCAATTACCTTTATAAATTTTATAATAATAATTTACAAGCCGAATATACTGATTTGAAAATATATACACGCAAATTTAAAAATTTGTAAGCTATGCGTATAGGCTTGTATAAATATCAGCGATTAATGTTTTTTGGAAAAATTATATGTATTAAAACGTGACTGAAATCAACTTATGTAGTAATCAATTTGATAAAAAAAGAAAAAGCAATTTTTAAAGCATTGTTAACATATGTAAGACATGAAAAGCTTATTATTTCTTACTACATTATTTTGCATATAAGTAGATAAAGTCCAAATCTGTTCAGACATGGGTAAATTAAAAATCGTATTTCAATAAAGTCATACGAAATGAATATTACAAAACCACCTATTTCATACAGAACTATCACATCTGACCTTCTAATAACATATAATATCGAAGCATGACCAATCAGGCAAATCTACAACCGAAAAGTACTTCAATCATCATTAACCAAAAAAGTCAACCATCCGACCAAGCAACCACACAAAAGCGAGCCCACTCACCCCGAAAACCATTTCCGCAATGCGAATCCCTCGCATCAAAAATCCACAATACCCCACTCCCAAAAAAAAAACTCACCCACCGCAAAAATCCATCTCAAACAGTCACTAACCTCAAAATTTTTTTCTCTGTCCACACAGGCATGCCCGGTGGAATCGGCCAGGCTGGTGCCATGAGCTCGTACTACGGACCGGCAGCAGCTTACGGCTCGCTGTCGGCTGCGAGCATGGCCGCCGCGGCGGCCGCTGCCGCGCAGCAATCGGCAGTCGCGATGTCCGCCGGCCTCAGCGCGCCCGCACAGGTGAGTTATACCTTTTTTCCTCCTCGCTTCCACCTTGACTAATTGCGTATTTGGAGTAGCGCGCCGTTTTTTTTTTTCTGTGGGAAGCGACGCGGTTGGTCCACGCAGTGGCGTTTTTTGGAAAGCGGATCGGTAGTGAAAAAGCGGGGTAAAAAATCCGAGGCGGTCTGTTTGGAGTTGGTTTAATTGAAGCGGCCGGCTGCGGTTTGACGCTGCTTGGGGATATAATGGACTTTCGGCTGGTACCGCTAGTGTTGGATAATGGGAGTTGATAAATTTTGTCGCGCGCATTCCGTTGACCCCCGGAAGTAATTAATCTCTGGATAAAAAATCGGTAAGCGATTTGCGAAATCGATTTTTAAAATCAATATGTCTAAAAAATTTACCGCTGATTCCGAAAACCAACGATAACCGCAAACGCAAACACACTTTGCCCGTAAACAATCCAGCTCTCGGCCATTCATTCCTCCCGAACAACAGCTCCAGCCACGGAAAGGCACTTAGGGACGAGTTTCCCTTTAGCGTCTCGGCGTTCCCGCTAAACGCGCCTAACTAACGCGCGCGTGCGAGCGCATCTGCATACGCGTGCAGCGACAAAAGAGCGGGCCGATTCGCGATACGCGGCTAACTACCTGCGCCCTTTTGTCGCGGGCCAAACACGTCCGCAGATTCTCGGGAGGCGCGAGATAAAGGGGACAAAGGCAAGCGACAGGTAGGGAGAAAAGTCGCGCGCGCGCGGATGGAAAATTATACGGACGACGCGTCGTGACGTATCGAGCGGTTTTCCGGTTTCTTTATCTTCGCTTTTTTTTCTTCTTTTTTGTTGCTGTTTGATCAGCTGCTTCTGTTTCCTCGCTCGGCTCTATTTTTCTGGAGGCAGACTGCGCCTGACGCGCTTATCTTTTGTTGATTCTGCCGTATTGTATTGGCATTCTTTCCGCGGCTGTCTTGAGCGTGTTCGTATTTCAAACAGAAGCGTCTAGTTTTAATGAGGTAGCCGCTGTATTTGGTTTAGCGTGACCCGTTTTTTTACCGAGCTTTCATAATAGAACGGAGTGGATGTATAATTTTTTCGGGAAAAGAATGTCGCTGTGCTGAGGCTGCGCTCTTGGACTCATTAAAAATTGATTTGGCTTTTTATCGGGGATCGATTTGCATATAAAACGATTGCAGATTTGTTTGAGATTCCTGAAATATTAATTAAAATTAGATGGACAACGATATTAAAATTTGAATGAGCACGAGTTTCAGGTATCCGCAGCTTTTTTTTTTACTATTTGCATATTTAGCTACCGGAGTTTTGGATTCGATAAAAATGTTAATGGACAGATCGACTGGGAATATAATTTATTTCGCATACCTTTCGGCATAATTCACCATCCTTATGTATATGAATGGTCTTCGCAATTCTTTTATTTGAATAGAACTTTATAATAACTTCAGGGAAGACGTAATTTATCACATAAACTGTAATTGTAATTTTTCTGAAAGAATCTCTACATTTACTATTATTATCAATTTTGAAATATTTTTTATATATTAATTCTTATTCATCTCCAATCTAATTACATAACAACCTCATTCTTTTAAAACTTACTCAGTCCGTCGCAACGAGTCAATTACCTCCAATCTCCAGCAAAACCAATGCACCAAAACACCTTTCGCAACCCCAAAAACAACAAAAAGGCCCCATCAATCCTCATCGATATTCAAATCCCGCTTCAGCATCGATATTTTTGCATACCAGGATCTCGCAACTATTTAATAGTCCAAAAGCCGAGGCAGAGATGAAAAAAGAAGAGAGCCGCCGCGGGCGCATATTACACGCGCGCCGAAAATTCCGAGGTCAGCGGCAGCACAGCGCGAGCATATAATAATAATCAATTGGACGTGTAGAAGAATATAGGCGGCGCGCGTAAATCATCCCAACAAAGCCGCTTAACGATCCGACAAAGGAGAGAGCTTGGCTTGCATCTTTCCTTTTTTTTCATTCTTCTCGCGGTCGCGCGAGAATTGCGGAATATTAGAAATATACGCGTATACCCTTTGTGCCCTATGTTCTTGGTTCTTTTTTATGTTTCTGAGGGAGATAGGAATTTATAAGGCTCGCGTGGTTTCGGTTTATTGTGGCTGGGTTCTTTATAAAGGAGTATAAAACGATTCGTTTGGAAATAAAGAAGCGGACTTCTGTACCTGGGAATTCGTAATTATTCGAATTTTAACGATTCGACAAAATATTTCAATATGACGAAAAGGTTTTGTTGACTTAGCGATTACCGATTATTCAATAGAAAAAAAATTATCAATTTCAAATATACAGAAATTCTTCTCGTCACAAAAGCTCCGGCCATTCAAATGGAAAACGAATCGGCTAAATCAATAACGCATAATGAGTTAACAATTTATGACTTCATTTCTGTACGCTCATTATACAGTCCGTCATCAATTTTTCAATAATTTTATCCCTCGAATTCTCGATATCCATTCATTAGCATCGACAAGCCAGCAATTTTTTCCACTACATCACAGATAAGAACCGCCGTTACGCGGCTGGCTCATTAAAAATTCGAAAAACATAAACCCGCCCACGAAAAAATCACAGCCGACGCGAAACGTCGTCAGAAGCTTCGACCTTCGAGAGATCCAGATTTCGCAAACGAAAGCGCGCCACATAGCCAGGCGAAGGCAACCGGTAGCCATTTCGAGGAGCGAGGGGCGTGTCGAGTTATTAGCGAGCCGCGAAGGCGGGGAGGAGGCGAACGAACGGAGAGAGATTTATAACGAGAGGCAATTAATTCGTCGGCGGCGTTCGAAAACTCTCCTTCTTACACGGAAGCTCTCCTCTCTCTCTCTCTTTCTCTATCTGCCTTTTTCTTCCTCCCTCTCCGAGCTTAATCCGGCCGACGCCGCTTTTATATTATCTGATCAGCGCGAGATCGAGCGATAAAGAGCTGGCCTCTGGCTCGTTAGTCCGGCTCTTCCTCGTACGATTACAATTCACTTAAACGCGAGCCGGCTCTCTGTCTGTTATTTTTCACAATATTTTTTAATGGCCGTGTGTTTATATAATCTAGCGAGCGCGAGAGAGGGCTTTATTTATGTAAGATAAAGGAGCTGGAGCGGAGATGGTACACTGACTCGCTTTTTTAATCAAAGCCGCGAATCGCGGATGATTAATTAGGTGATTTCTCATTCCCTTTATTCGTCGGGCTTTTGTGGAAAAATATTTATATAATTCGATGAATGGCGCATGGATTTTGTCCGTAACGCTCGGGCTGGTTTGTAGTCTCGGAACGAGTTTTAATTTTAGATTGCTCGATAGAGCACAAAGAATGTTGCTGATTAGAGAAATGAAATTTATCGAACGTTACAAAATTCAGCCTCGAGCAAATACTATACATCGAGTCATACCCATTTCTTCCTCACAAACTCACCAGAAAAAAAAGCCACGCACGCAGGACAAAAACAATGGGAATTAGCATAGAAACTCGATAAAACACGCGTTCGCCTCCAATAATGAATTGCATTTTCCTTAGGCAAATAAAACGCGCGCTCGGGGCGCGTGCGCGTAGACGTGTGCACAGTCGCGCAGAGGTATACAAGCGCGCAGGTGCGAAAGGTTCGTTTTTACAGGTGCGCGCGCGTTGCAACACACACGAGCGCGCCTCGAGAAAGGAACACACGTACGCGCGATATATTCTAGCCAAGCGGGATGCCGGGGAGAGAGCCTGAGAGGCATAATTTACGCATAAATTTAGAGGCGCGCAGCCCGAAGCCGAACGTAAATTGTCACCTCCACAAAGGCTTTATATTAGCGCCATTTCTCACGTTTTCGTATAGTGCGTTTCTTGGCTACTTTTTTTTTTGCTTTTGCGTTGCTGCTGCTGACTCTGGTTTCTCTGATTTCTTTTTAGGGTTTCGCGCGGGTGAATTTATAATTAGGTTGCGGATTCTTGGCTTGCGGTAGCCGTGTGGGCTGTCGATTTCGAAAATATTCTGACTTTTTTTGTGGTTGTGATTTTACTTTATTTGAACCATATAAACTTCTGCATATATCAACTATAAAAAAAAAAATTTACACAACTAAACAATCTTTCCCCGAATTCTCATTGCAGGTGGTGAGCTCGATGGACGCCATGAAGTACTCCATGGAGGCGGACAAGTACAGAGCGGCGTACATGCCCCCGTCGACCCTGGCGATGTCGATGTACTCGGACGCCAAGTACCTGGACTCCAGTCCCAAATCCTACCTGGACCGCAGCTACCTCGACTCTGCCAAGGCCTACTTCGAGCAGTCCTCCAAACTCTACATGGACCAGCAGCAAAACAAACCCGTCGGCGGTGGCTCGGCCAGCCTCGCCGACTACAACCGACACTCCGCCTACGAGCCCAACAAGCTCTACGAGGAGTCCAGCCCGGGCGGAGCAGTCAGCCGGTCGCCCGCGGCAGACTCGCCCGACGGCCTCGTGGCCAAGAGCCAGAACTCCTCGGGCAACACGACCGTGAGCAGCGGCAACGAGACCGGCGCCAGCCTCTCGCGCAACGAGCTCGGCTCCTCGAGCACCAGCTCGTCGTCCGCGTCGAACTCGACGTCGAGCCCGGGCGCCGCGGCCAGCCTGTCCAGCTACTACCCAGGCGGCCAGAGCGGCTTGCTGGGACCACAGATGGGCCAGTACGCTGGCTACCAGACGGCTCCGGGCGCGCCGGGCAACGAGTTCCGCAGGCCGCTGACGGTCATCTTCTGACCCGACCGAGCCTAGCTCTGAGCCATGCTCCAGCAGCGCGACTGCAACGAATACAGGCAGTAGGTGGGAGATCGCGGCCCGGCGGCGTGGGAGGGAGGCGCGCTTGGATTCTGGAGATAAAGTTTTTTTATTGCTGAGCGCTGCCGGGATTGAAGCCGGGTAGTAAGTAACGAGGTTGAGATGTATGTTCTTGGGAGTTGAGTTTTAGGCTGTAATTAGGATGTAATTCTGAGATCTTAGGTTTTTGTCCGCGTAGCGACGTAGTGGTGTATCGCGAATGCTGCGTTTTAATAAAGTGGAAGGGTGACAAAACAGGTATCGATGCAGTGATGAATGTCTCTGGAGGAATTTTTTAAGTTCAGCTCATCGGTATTTACTTTTTACCGCAATCATCAAGCAGAAAGCTCTATCTCAGAATTTTGAAAGCGTTTTCTCTCAGTGTTTTTAAATTCTTTGTGACTATCTTTCCTCTCTTCGGCCTTCACTGTCTTACTATCTTCTGCAGGTAACAAATTCGTGCGCGGGATAGGTTTGATCTTTGGATATGATGGTTTATCCAAAATTGAAAATTTGTTTGGCTAGTGACTTTAAATTTATAAAGCTGTCGATGAAATTGAATTTTTCAATTCAACTTGTTTAGCAAATTTATCGAAATTAATGAAACATTGAAACTCGGATTAGTATAGACGAGTTCATTGAATATTCGCACGCCAAACTTGATTATTGGACAATTTTCTACGTGTTATGTTTATCAAATTATAAATAAAATTATAAAATTAAGAACAAACCTAGTACGCACATTATTTTATCTAAATTTATTTTATTTATTAGACCATTTACGTTTATTTCTTCTTTTTTTTTATAATTTCGAAAAAAACGATCGTTTTTTATAGGGGGAAGTCTCCGCGAAATTTGGACTTCCTCTACGGTGTTGTGTTCCTAAGATTCGACCGTCGAGTCATTATTTGATTATTTCGCTCTTGAACCCGAACGAATCTCGGCCATTTATCTTTTAGTTCTTAGAGTATTTTAAGTCTTTCGATTTTTAGTTCGACCTCTATTTCTAATTTTGAATCTACTTTACTTGTCTAACACTGTCTCTATCTTCTTTTTTCATTTCCGTAACCGAGCAGGTTTGGTCAATAAACAGCTCGAACATTATATAAATAAAACAATGTAAATAATTCACATGTCTGTAAATAGCAGTAGCAAAACTCGCGAAAAATAAGAATCTGTCCGTAAAAGTAAATGAGAAAAGTCTTGCGTTTAGAGTAAGATAAGAGTTGTTAAGTTTTTCTGTTCTTTTTTTGAGAAGATTGTCGCGAGTTTCTGAGACGAATGAAAACGCGCGTGGACCATATTATTATAATTGACACTTAATTATTATTATTGCTATTATCAACCTACTTTTAACGTCGATTACATGTACTTCGTTCACGAGTAACTTTAGATTTTGCTTTCTCGTAGACTTAAGAGAATAAAAGAGCTTTAGCGCAATGCAACCACTTTGATCGTTAATTTCTAATGCGCCTAAACTTTCTTTTCGTCGCATGCTATACACATAGGTTTTATATATAAAAAAGTACTTGCGCAAAAGAAATGAAAAATTGTACATTGTGCCGGGGTGGCGTATAGAAGATGTGGAGTTTGCTGTTAGCATGTAACATTTTAGTGAATCAACGAATTTGCGTGGAAGCGCTGAAGGGATTTCAGCGATGTTTCCTCAGCATCCTACGATATGTATAGTTTCGGAGCCTGCGCATCGCTCGCATAATAATTTTGTTGTACATAGATTCTCAAGTTTCGTCGTCTCTTCAAAGTCTATAGTGTATTATCTCGTGTTGCCATCGTGGAACAATTTAAAATTTCAAAGGAAACATTTGATGATTAATCGAAAATTTTCAACCTGCCTTAGTAAAGTTCCGATCTAATTATCAAATATCAATTACATATATTTAACAATTTCGCTAGCAACGTGAGTGTCCATAACACTTGATCGGCCATTACGTCAAAATAAACTTGTAACATTTCAGCGACACGATGGTAGCAAATGAAAATGTGGAAATTCAGGATTATGCCTCTTTTTTATAATCACCATATATTTTCAAGAAGAATGCGCTTGAAAGAGAAGAGCGCGAATAAAGGCTCGCTCGCTACTTTATTTTTCTCGCCGAGTCTTTTTCTCTCTCCTTTGGTTTCTTCTGACTTTCAAAGGAGAATGTATACAAGAAAAGGAGCGCTTCTTTTCGGAATAACGAAAAAAAGGCAAAATCGTCGTCTCGCACGAGGGTAAAAGAAAAATACGTCCGACTTCTCTTCCCCTTCTCGTGACTTGTCCCCCCGTACCCCGTCTCGATGATCATTATTCACGACGTGTATGACCTTTGTATATCTATTGTTACGATAAACATTAAATAGTTCTACCGGTTACTCGATTATCATAGTCCGAACGAAACAAATAATCTATAAATATTGTACCGTAAGTGGAGATTAAAATAAAAACTAAGCATTATCCTTCAATTGTCTTTGTCTTTTTATTCCGTTACCTCATTTATTATCTATAATTAATTGTAATTAATTGTAATAAACTCATTAATTATCTACAATTGAGCATTGTAATTTATAAATGAACAAGAAAGAACTCATGGCTGGAAATCAAACTATTCTTTTCCTCTACCGTAAGTATTTGTATGAAGGTAAAAATGACACATTTATTGAAACATTCAAATAACTGGATATGCAACATTTTATTGAATTTTCATGAAGTTTGAAAATCAAAAATTATTTTATTGGTTAAAAGGAAAAAGCGCTAGAAAAAGTTATAGCTAGGTCAAGTGTTGGGATCTTCGAATTCAAATGCATCTTTTTTTTAACATATCTATGTCCACATTAATTTATATATGTTTATCTACAATTTATATTATATACACAGAAGTAAAAACCTTTACCTTCTCAACAAATGACTTTAAAATATAAAGTATATAAGTCATCATCTGGGATATATTAAAACTTTTAACTTTAATAATAAAAATGTAAATATATCCACTAACTCTAAGCTTATCATAATCAACATCGAAATTAAATCTTTTTTATAAATTGCAAAATCATATCTGATCTTTATTCTGAAATAATAAAATATAAAGTCATAGATTAATGACTTACGGCAGCTTTGTTTATTACCATGTATTTTTAAATAATGTATTTATTCGGATACTTGAAAGGATAACAAAAAACTAATATGAAATGTCATTTTTACTATTGCATTCATTGTCACTTTAAAAATCTTACATTGACGAACTTCATTCAAAATTATTCGATAATATATGCAGTACTTCATAGATCTATATAAAAAGTTTTAAAATTTATTGTTTAATGAAAACTACTGTACATACAACTGACTAAATAATAATTTCTCATTTATTAATGAACGTCAGTAAAACTTATAGCTGTACGTATTCAACCTTTGTCACTCCTTTATAAAAATTCTTAAAAAATTCAAATACTAAAAATCTCAGCCTTACAGTCGAAAACCTTCCATCAGCACTGTAACATTATAATTCATAGCTCTCCGCAGTGAACAGCTAAAAAGCATGTACGTACAGCAAGGCAGCTAGCCATCAGGCAAATTCCGTTGCGCGCGTCGCCCTATACTAAAAACTCCCTCAGTTTGATGGATATGATTAAGTCCATTGTTGTATCGTGTCGGGACTAGAGAAAGAGCGAGAGAGGGCCGCCGCCGCCGCAGTGTTCCGGCAATAATAACCGCGCCGCGTCGCGCATACGCAGTTCGACAACTACGCGCGTTATATTACATTGTGCCCAGAAACACAGGCTGCACCTTTTTGGCTTAGGCTCTCCGATTCGTCTTCGATGTGTCCTTTTCTCTCGGCTATTGAGCGAGAAAACGGTAGCTGCAGCTGCCCCGCCGCCACGAGATATAGAAGAGAGAATTTTTCGGAGGCGTCTCCGCTGAGCGAGTATACCCGGTCAGCACCTTGCTCCTCTATTATCCGGGCTCTTTCTATTCATGCAGTATCAAGGAGAACACACGGGCCCGATTTTTCTCTCTCCCGAGGGCGCACAATGCGGACGAGGAGAGGGAGAGAGAGACTAGTTTAGGCGCGGGAAGAATGCGATTGTTGACTCGTGAATTCTTTTCTTTTTCTCTATCTCGTTTCTTCGTTTAGGAGAGGAGCTGTTTTTAAAGCTTGCAGATTGCCCGAGAGACTGTCACCTTTTTTCTTTTATTCTTTTATTGTGCATACGAAAGAAGTCTATATCATTATTTTCGCGGGCAGCAGCATGCATGAGCAGTTAGTTTGGAACATTTGTCAATAAAAGTTTTTGAGCTTTGTTTTGCTTAGATATATATTTTATAAAGTTATCGTTATTATTTAAATTTTTTAGATTTGATTCAATATTTAAAATTAATATAGATTTTTGGCATGACTGATTCAAAACGATTTTAATATATTATGTCGTTCAAAATGCTGTAGTTTGTTTTTATTTTAATTTGATGTAGAAGAATTAACAGGCTCACTGCGACATGACATATTTCAATTTAAACGAAAATATGCAAAAACGTACTTATGAAAATGATTTTTTTATTTCTTAAAATACTGTAAAGTATGTATATATTATTAAAAAGTTAAATTAAATTTAAGAAAAATATAAATCAATGTATTCATTACCCATATAAACTTATTAATAATTAATAGTTATTAAATTTATTATTAAAATTATTTACTTTAAAATCAAGATGACATTGCACTTGTTATAAAAAATGAAAAATGCATTTTTCTTAAAGCTTTATGGTTCTATTGAAACTTTTTTGTATACCTATATGGCATCTGATTTATTTTCGTATCACAATGATATGGAAGGGTGTGTGTGTGTGTGTGTGTGTGTGTGTGTGTGTGTGTGAGGGTTTGTATTTAAATGTAGTTTCACTTAAAAGTGTTCCTAAAGAAATTGAGAAGTCAAATGCGACAGCACTGCCCTACTAATCATTATAACATAATTTAACTTTTTTTTCTTCATTTAAGAAAATTTGCGGAAAAATGGGAGGCTTCAGCTTCTAGTAAAACATATAATGTTTATAAAAAATTTACAACCTAATTTTTGGGTTCCCGTATAATTTTCTGTGCAGAAATCTACCCTATCCTTTTACATCCCGTTAAATATTAATTAGAATCGCTACGTGTGAGTACAGTTCAAGAATATTTTTAAAAAAGTTTCAGAAATTAAATAAAATAAATAAAGCCACAGTTCGTCGCATAAACTCAAAGGGCCAGTAGCGGTTTTGTGATTCAATCTTCAAATTTGTCCTGCACATAAATTGCAGGATGGCCTTTTATCGCTTCTTTATTTAATAAAATTTTTTAAAAATGTTATTAAAATACTTCCTGCATATGGCGAAACATTCATATAAACTTTTAAAATGTATTAAATAATTAAAATTAAAGAAAAGCTGATTAATCTTAAAAGAGCACACCGATCACGGTGAGGAGCGCTCTTAAGTTTTACTGGGTACGCCTAATCGAGAAATGTATATTGTATACTAACAATAACCGCTAAGTGACTAAATTTCATATATGACTAACACGTGTCTAATTTTAAGTATTTTAACTTATACTAAAGCGTTTACGGAAGTCTGTCGCCAAGGCGACGGACTGCTATCTACATGACAATTGTAGTTTCAAAACTACGTTATCAATATACATCCAAATTATACCAAATTTCAATAAATAGCATTATTTTACCCAAAATATGCGGTGGGAGACTAACGAATGTGGGAAAATCAAAATAAATTAGCAACTATTTTGGCGTACTTAAAAATCAGTTTTATCTTAAAGTAATAATTGAGGGCTTGCTAACTTCAGAAATGTTGTATACCAACAAACTACATTTACAAACTTTTTGCTGTTACAATTAAAAAATTAAATAAAAATTGACAATAAGATTTGTGAACTACCATAATCGAGTTTTATGAAAATTGCTCTCCCTTGCTTAGTACGTATATGCGAAAAATGCTGATATGTTTATAAAATACTATTGTTATGTATTATTGGGGCTAATTCTATAACATTCTTTTTTAAGGAGCTTTAAATAAACATATCGAAAAGAATTTATTTATTTCCATATGTTGGACAAACTCGATATAATTATTTCGTAATCTCTGCGAGTCTAATGCTGAGGTGTACAGGTACTATATGGATAGTCCCTAAGTATGTAAACATGTGAACTTACGTTCTCTTGCGTGCTCCGCGTCTGCGTGTTAACTTACGTGGACGGAGCTTTAGTGTATAGTACCTATTCTTGTTTTGTGACTTTGGCATTACTGTGCGACTTGACTTGTAAACAGATTTAAATTTATTGTGTTTTAAGCTTT
>UELX01001123.1:0-50783 GCA_900480035.1 Eupelmus urozonus
GTAGGCGAAGCGATCACGGGCGCTACCGCTATAATATACGTCAAATTGTTCGTGAATAACCCCGAAATTGAAAAAAATTTTTTGATATACACTCATTTTTATACTGACTGTCTTTCTTTTTATAAACCAAATCACATTAATTATTTTAAAATTATATTTTATTCAATGACTGGTACATAAAATTACATTTTAGCAATAATAACATAATAGCAGTGAAAAAAAAATAATTATCTCTTGACTCAATAAATCTATATAAGGCACTCTCCATCGAAGAGTGGTATATTATATTTGGCAGTCGCTGAGAAAGGTGATATTCATTTCGTTGTATGGCACAGCGTACTTGGCTTTTTCGGTACTAAGCGGCAAATTCTGCGGCAGTGTCTATATAAATATACATGTATGCGTGTCACGCTTTATCAAAAACATCACTTCCTTTCATTTATATACATAACTATTTTTCTTGTTAAATAATGCGTTGATTTGTTGCGACGATATTAACGCAAATTATAAATTTTCTTCAACGCAATCAGAGATTTAATCAATCTTCCTATAACTGTTTACATTAAAAAAGCTTTGCTTTTTGGGATATTTTACAAATATTAAAAGCAATATTTATTAATATTAAAATATATCTATAACTAGGACTGGTAAATTACTAAAAAACTGCTTATTATCGTACAAAAACTTATAATTGCAGTCACTAACTGTGTAGTTCGTACACGTATTGGACTTTAAACTCATCATGATCTCATTTAAATTACTTACGCTACATTTCAATGTTATTTTAAAGATTATTGTTTTTAAAGGCACTTTTTCGTTTATGAAATATAAAAATTTTACTATGACCATTTTTATGTCGATAGTAAGTAACAATTTTTTGATACATGATCGTTATTTTTATTATTCTATTATTAAATGATTTTCATAAAATATATAATAATTTGGCTTCATAGTTTAAAACAAACTGAAAATCATAATAAAAGAAATAAAATAAAAATTAAACTATAAATTGTTAACAATATATTCTTTTAAAGTTCATGTTTTAAGTTTAAGTATAAGGATTTTAAATTTTAAATTAAATTACAGTTATCAACGAATCGCAAGAAAATTTCTAATTTCAATATCCTGAACAAATTAAGACTTCCTATTGTATAATATCAATAACAGTATAATAAACTGTAAGAATCTTTAAAAGAATATATCATAATGATGTTGTTTAATAGTAAATTTGCAATGGTCTATATTCAAGACTTATTTTAAACTGGAAGAATTAGTATGAATTTAAAATTTTGTTTATAAATAAAAAAATAATTTTATTTCTCTTAGCTAGGAAGCCATTGCAGGAGCTTTAACTAATGAATAATTTTCCTTTAAAGCCAAATAGATTGGAGCTTCTTATCTCTATTATTATTTTGTATCTTTTTAAACTATTACGTTTATTAATTAAGGTAACACTTACTAGAGCGCTCAAGATGACATTTAATTTATGGTAATCACGAGGATCAATAATCGCTCTAGAAATGAAATTATCAAAATTTTCTTTTAGACGATAAAACGATAGTCTGCCAATTAACACCATGAATTTCACAAAACAATTATAACATATATAACCCGACCCTCATCTCATCCCGACCGACAACTTTCAAAAGATCTTGCCACGCAAGAAACTCAAAGCAGTCAATCCGCATCACCCGTTGGGATTGAACGTCCTAGCAACAGCCTCAACCTAACTGATTCTCGCCATTTCCGCGGTGTTTACCCCGGTGTCGCCTCAGATGCTGGGGTTGTACCCTCCTGTTATTGTAACCCCTCGAGTAATCAAGCGGCGTCTGCTGCTGCTGGTAGCCCTGGAACCTGCGCCAATCGCCACCGGCAGACGAGGCCGGATTCCTCTGGTGCTGGTAGTAATTACCCCCCTGGTGTTCAATCTCGTTGCTGCTGTCGTCGGGCCGGTAGTTGGCCTGTGGGTACCTAACGCCACCGTGATGGGCACCACCGGACAGTCTCGGGTCGTTGACGCCGCCTCGGCCGTTGGACTGGTCGCTGATGCGTTTGCGGATGCAGACGGTGCAGCGGGAGACGCGCGAGGTGTGGTCGGTCTTGAGGGTTTGTTGCAGAGGTTTGCGGAACATCTCCGGGTCGCGGATGGTGGCCATCCAGTAGGAGACGGCGGTGGAGAAGAAGTTGCAGGTGCCCTGGCCGCGGCACTCGATGAAGGGACGGGCTCGGAATTCTTCGAGGCAGGAGCCGGGCGAGGAGAGCGGCTGGCCGCCACCTGCTGCGCCTGCGTCTCGGTGCTGTGGAACGGAAATGTGTTGTAATAATTTTGTAACGTTAAGTGGGATTTAGATAAAATGTATAACGGAGCGTACTAATGGTTCATCAAGTTTCATGAATTGCATACAAAAAGTAACCCCGATTATCAAAAAAAAAAAGAATTTCACAAGTGAATTAATTAAAATAAAAAATATAGTTTCCAGAATCCCTTCATTATAAAAAATTGAAAAAAAAAAATCGATTATAAAAAAGGAAACATTTAACCTCCCCTTAAAGAATGTTTTCAAAACCCTCTTCCACTATCCCACACTCTCAACCTCAATCCGCTCCTAAAAAAATCCTCATAATACTAACCATAAGGAAACTGTATCCAACCCAGGTCTCCTCCCAGCCTCCAGGGCACTCGGGTATCGCCATCGACTGGCTGTGCATGACGAGGAGCCGGGTTGGCGCCTCGCAGACAACGCAGCGGGATATGTAAGCGCCGACCTCGCGAGCCGGTATCGGCGTCATGGACATCGGCATCTGTTCGTTCGAGCTCAGCCAGTAGCTGTAGTCGTTGCGGTTCGCGTAGTCGCCCACGTTGTTCAGGTTCGCCGACATGAACGGCATTACCGAGAATTTTCTTAGGCAACTGCCAGGCACACCTGTAACAGTCGCGTGTTATGTGTTATTGTAATGGTTAGGAAAATTGAATAATCATTTACACTTTGTGTGTTTTAATAAGAATCTAAATAAAATGGAATTAACAACAATAATTATATCATTAATTAGGCAAATTAGTTAGACCGTGCGTATGCATTAGGGCTTATTTAATTCAATAAGGGTTAGACCCGACCAATAAAATATCTACTCGAGATTTTCCTAATGAAAAAAAGTCCTTTGTTTTATACCTAAATCTTGAGCATGGGCATAACCATTGCCCATAATATGGAGAAGCGAGAAGCCATCCCACATCTTGATCGTGTTCCTCGGGCAAAGTGGGATCATTGCCGACTGCGAGTGCCGGGCAAAGTAGAATCCACGGCTCTTAGGTTGAGGACCTGCTGGCGCTGGCACTCCAGCGTTACCAGGATATCCTGCGGATGAAAAAATTGTCATCACAATTGTATAGTTAGGTAATTCTTTTCATTGCTAGATACGATATCACTTACCTGTCGGTCCGGGCCGACCCATCGGACCTTGAGGACCTATGGGACCATCTGGGCCGTCGGGACCGTCCAGACCTGGTGGACCTGGTGGTCCAGGCATACCCAATTCTCCTTGACGACCCGGTCTGCCGTCGTCGCCTGCGTCACCAGTTATTCCTTGGAAGCCTTTCAAACCTACGGAGGTATATGAAGGTATATTAATTAGTGTGTACAATGGATGGTAATACAGTAACTTATTAATTTTTTTATGTTTTTAAGTGAAGTAAAATAAAATTTTTTTGTCAATATTGTTTTTAAATTGACATTATTATTTAATTACCTTGCAATCCTTGGAATCCAATGTCACCCATGAATCCTTTCTCAGACTGCGGTCCAGGAATGTGAGCTCCTCGTTCACCCTTCTCTCCCTGCAATCAAACACGACATAATTTTAGCGTATACCACCTTAATTTTTATAAATTTCGCGCATGAACGTAAAAGAAAAATAAGTTCATATATATTTAATATCAACTTCTTACCTTGCGTCCTTGTCTACCCTCAAGACCATGACGTCCAGCCTCACCGAAATCACCTCGTTCACCCTTAACACCTGGCCGTCCCTCAAAACCAGGCAGACCCTGGTCACCCTTCTCGCCCTTGGCACCCAACCGACCATCCAGACCTGGCAATCCGTAGTCACCAGTCTCACCCTTGGCGCTGTACGCCGAGACTCCAGGTTCGCCCTGGAAACCCTTGGGACCATAAGGACCCGGCAGACCGGGTTTGCCCTCCAGACCTGGGGCTCCGGGGTAGCCGATGTAGCCGCGCGGACCTGTGAAGAGAAAAAAGGGGATTTTTTAGATGGATGTTTATTTGAGGTTAGGTTTTTCGTTAAAGAAGGTTCTATTTGTTTTACGTAAAAGTAATCAAGAATCAGACTTAATTTGGAAAAACGTTAAAACACTAAAATTATACAAATCGATCTTCAATTACCCATATCTCCTCGTTCTCCTTTAGGTCCAGGATAGCTAAAACCAGGCTCTCCACGAATTCCGTTGGGTCCGTCGTAGCCGTAATCACCAGGACTGCCCTTAAAGCCGGGCCGTCCTGGGATACCAGGTCTACCGTCTATTCCATTTTCACCTGGTTCTCCAGGTTCGGGGAACTCGCCTGGAGGACCTGGTGGACCCTGAGGTCCAAAGTCACCAATCATGCCTTTTTCGCCTGGGAAGCCGATGAAGCCGTTCGGACCCGGCATGCCGTATTCTCCTCGTTGACCCTGTTTAAAGTGATTACGAATTTTTTGAGCAGGTTTGCTTAATGGTGAATGTTTATTTTTTCCAAGTTGATGATTAAAGAAAAAAATGTTGATATTCGTAAAATTTTTATAATTTTTTAAGTAGAATTTGAAAAATATTTGTTTAAGGAGATTATGCCGAGATTGGTAAGCCAATCCTGAATACTACTGTTTCAACTAAAATGGTTTTAAATATATTTGATCAATCTTTCAATGTTTCTTTAAAAAAAAAAGAAACATTTTAAAAACTCCATTATCTTTGTAAAAATCAACAATACTTTTAGCTTGCTAAATAATGTAGGGCATCCACCAAGCTCAAAATCTTACCTTCACTCCAGGTCTTCCAGGGACTCCCTCCATTCCTCTTGGTCCCTTCTTACCCGGCAAACCGATCAGTCCATCACTACCAGCCTCACCGTACGTCGCGTTCGCAAATCCAGGATAACCAGGCTCACCGACCAGACCCTTTGGTCCAGGTTGACCAGGACGACCTATTATACCAGGTGGTCCAATGTCTCCGGGCATTCCTGTTCATCAAAATTAATCATTGTACAACTGGAACGGTTCGAGATTTTTTGTTTTACCGGTAATTCAATAGTTTTAGTATACCTGGACGTCCCATAAGACCTGGATCACCATCGGGTCCGTGATGACCTTTCGGACCCTCTACACCAGGCGGACCCATGGGTCCTCGCTCGCCCTTGTAACCTGGACGTCCGTGATTTCCTGGGAAACCTTTCTGTCCCTTGTGTCCCAGATCTCCTATTTCGCCCTTCTCTCCGTCTAATCCGAAGTCCCCTCGATCTCCCTGAATATAGAAATTGCAATGAATAATACTTATTATTAAAGCGTTTTCTAAAAAAATTTTAACTTTAACGATCAAAAATTACTTGATATATAAAAAATGTATATATTATGCCGAAAATTTCGAAAGTCCTCACCTTCTCTCCAATAGTCCCGTTGAATCCAGCATAACCCACATCGCCCATCATACCCTTCAGTCCCATAAAACCGTCGATCGACAGACCAGGAACCCCAGCCATTCCAGGCCTTCCGTCCACTCCAGGCAGACCGGGCGGTCCTATCTCACCAACGAATCCTGGCTCACCCAGCTCTCCCTGAGGCCCGCTGAACGCGTTCTCTCCCCTCTCTCCCTTCTCACCAAACAGTCCCCTGTCACCCTTGCGGCCCCGCCAACCCGGTGGCCCGGGTGGTCCCTGGGGCCCAGGCATGCCGAAGTCACCGCGCTCGCCTTTGGGTCCACCCAGTCCAGGCTCGCCGTCGAGTCCGGGCCAGCCGACGGGGCCGACGTCGCCCACCTCGCCGATGTCGCCGTCCTCGCCGGGGGCACCCGGGAAGCCCATGGGCCCGTCCATGCCGGTGTAGCCGGCTGGGCCGTCTTCGCCGTCGGGTCCACGTCGACCCGGCAGGCCCACGTCGCCCTGCAGGCCCTTTATGCCGTCGAAGCCTGGCGCTCCGTCGAGTCCTGAAAATGATTTTTTTTTTTTTGGTGAGGGGGTGTTTTTTGAGGGGTTGTATGTGTGCGGGTATGGAAATTGGATCAATTAAAATAGGTCAGTGAGCGAGCTATGTTTGTGGAAAATAATGGTGAAAAAATTAATACTATGCAAATGCATTTCTGTGCGCGTGGTTTTACGGAAGTAATAGTTTATAAAAAAAGATGAGACGAAAATTTTAACATAACTATATCTCTAATTTTGTTACGTAACAACGTTATTGTTAATTTATCAATTTCGAGAGAGCTGCTCCAAATATAATTTTCATAAGCTGAAAATTGAGTAAGCTACGGTTTGTCCTGTAGTATGTGGTAATCGATCATGCACTTAGGCTCATATAATTTTGATGGATATTGATCTGGTTATTTGCGCAGGATGCGAAGTGCAGATGTTTATTAATGATCAAGGTGATAAGATATTACAAAGTTATTTTGATTGATTACACGGGATAAGAATACCTATTATCAATACCTCTGCTCATCAACATACACTATCTAGCTTATTGCATATTCATGTGAAGCTTATAGAAATAACTGAGAAATTTTCTTAATTACTTTTTTTGTTTCGTTCATATTTTAATAAAATAAATTATTTTTACTAAGCTGTTACTGATTTTACATTGATTTTTGTAAGTTAATGTCAAATTTATGAGTCAAATTTATTAGTTTATTAAAAATATGCAAAAACGTAATGAATATTCAAACCGAATATTTAATTCTCTAGTATTCTAGAAAATATCAAACTACATTTTACCTTATTATTTTAAAATTTGATTACTGTTAATAAATTAGTAGGCAAAATATATACATTACAATTTTTTAAATTACGTGAAAATCTTATTTAATCATTACGTTTAAATTTACTTCATTATTCGTTTTTAACTAGAAAATGCAATTCTTCTTCTAAATCTAAAGAGTAAAAAATCACCTCTTCGACATGAATACGTTTCTTCTTATCACCTAAGTAGAAGTATATGCACGTAGAATAAATGATTTTTCACCTTTTCAAATTTAGAACAGCATCAAAGTCAAACCATCCAAACAAACCAAAGACAATTAATTTCTTTATCACACAAGCCCACCCCAAACTACCAATCCACCACTCTCATCTAACCCTTCTCCATCATCCCTTATTCAACAACGCACCGCCCAATGAACTGCCACTATTCTCCTTACGCAAACACCTCCCCCACCCTTAATCCAACCGCAAACAGCTCTCCAGCCCAATATACCTTGGAAGCCTCTGTCTCCGATGCTGCCTGGCTGGCCAGGAATTCCAGGCGCTCCGGGCTCGCCGCGCCAGCCCTGCAAGCTGTCGCCCCTCGGACCCTTCACCCCCGGCGTGCCGGGGAATCCGGAGTAGCCGATCGATCCGCGCTCGCCCTTAGAGCCCTTGGGTCCGTCCACTCCTGGAGGGCCGCGGAAACCAGGTGGACCCTCGTCGCCGAGGTCGCCCTCCTCGCCCTTCACGCCCATGGCGCCGAGGTCGCCGTAGTAGTAGTTGTTGCCGATCTCGCCCCGGTCACCCTTCGGTCCGGCTAGTCCCTGGAATGGAGATGTTGGATGGTTATGTTTTTTGGAGATTGGTTGGGTGTTAATTTTATTTATGGATTGTATATAGAAATTATCTAGAGTTTCATTATTGTGTGCAAATTTTACGTTTATCGCAAACTTAAACTTTTCTCTTATAATAGCTCTTTTGTCTGTATATTTTATAGGTAATTTAATCATAAAAAATCATGCAATTTATATAGGTATTTTATGTACGTAATCTAATCAATGCATACATTGGTCTTATTTTATAGGGACTTTAATAATAATTACAAAATTATTTGATATTATTATTACTATTTTAATAATATATTTAATATTATAATAATAATAATATTATTAATAATTAAAATTAAGAAAATCATTACTTACTGGAGCACCTTCAGGACCCATTGCACCCGGAGTACCCGGGGTACCCCGGGGTCCTTGTTCTCCCGGCATACCGAAATAACCCTTAATACCTTCTGGACCTTGAGCCGAGAAACCCGGAGGACCAGGCTCACCAGCCAGACCCATTAGGCCACTCACGCCCGTATCACCTCTTTCACCCTTCAATCCGTTGTAACCTGAAAAAGTATGAAAATTCACGTCACTCAGGACATAATCCCTTTACCACCTGTACTTGATTAAATGAAAAAAATGAATAAATTGCCTACCATCCTCGCCCCTGTAACCTTGGGGACCCCTCTTTCCCTTAAAAGGTAGCAAATCGTGCTGAGACGAGTCACCTCGACCTCCCTTGGTACCAGGGTTTCCTCTTTCACCCTTGCGACCTGGGGCTCCATCGTAACCCCGGTCACCTCTCAGGTATTCCTTCGCAATCTGTGCCGCCTCGCCCTTCAATCCTGGCATTCCATTATATCCGGGTACACCGTCCCTACCTGGTGGTCCAGGTTGTCCAAAGTCACCCTAAAAACGAAAACGTCAATATACGTCGATGCAACTATCTTTCGGAAGCTTATTATCAAGATCAGTCACGCGTATACCTTCTCACCCTTCGGCCCATCGAGACCCCAATCGCCGATTTCTCCAGGTATACCACGTAAACCTCGCGGACCAGCTGGTCCAGGGAAGCCCTTGTCACCCACGTCACCTGGTGGCGAGAGGACACTCGAGGCCGGCATGATCACACGTCCAGAGGGACCTGGTGGACCCTGGGCACCGGCCATTCCGTGACGGCCGTCCTCACCGGCTACACCCGGTGCGCCTTGTGGTCCCATTTTGCCCTTAATACCCTTGATACCTCGAGGTCCAGGCAGGCCGGGGAAACCTTGCGCGCCTGGGAAGCCGTCGAAACCTGGTTGGCCGAGCTCACCCTTTTCGCCGGGTCCACCTAAGGTAATGATGATAGTAAGAGTTAAGGGGAATTTGGTTGACGGTATGGATAATTGAATAATAGATATGGACGGGGAAAAGATTTTTGATTATTTTTGGGGGATGTAAGCGGCTATGCAAAACTCAAAGACTGCGGAATGGATACTTTGAATTAGATTGAGGCGTGTTTCATCAATTTCAGAGGAGCGTAAGAAAAAAATTATATTGAAAATATAATTTTTCAAACTGCATTTACCTGGTGGACAAACTCCACAGTCGTCACCACGTTGACCTTTGGGCCCAAATGGACCGTCTATACCCTTCCTTCCGTGTATTCCTGGTGTTCCAGGTATACCTGGTAAACCGGCATCTCCTGGGGGTCCTATAATTGGTGAACCTATGCCAGGAAATCCCTTAGGTCCTGAAAGCATATAAAGGAATATTAATAAGTTTTTATCGATTTATTATATTTTTTTTCATCACCTCATCGTAAAAATAATAATTCCAAATGAAAAAAAAGCTTCTCAGATTAATTATTGTAGAATTAACAATGCTTATACAAACTTCGTAAAAACCGGCAGCTTACCTGCTGCTCCAGGTTCTCCACGATCTCCTATGGCGCCCTCGATGCCGTCAGAGCCGGGGAAACCGTCTCTGCCGGGAGGTCCGGTTATCGTTACGCCTGGGAAACCTTTGTCACCCATTGGGCCTACAGGTCCGGGTAGGCCGATTGGTCCCTGGAAGCCAAGTGGTCCGGCGGGTCCTGAAAATAATGAGATATTTTGAATAATTTGGGTGTTGTGAAATTGGGAGGAATTGTTTTACGGGTATTTGGATTAGAAGGTTTGAATGCTTTTGTATTGACAATAAAAACTTTCATGTTGTTGTAAAATTCAAGCCAAATATCTCGAAAAATATGTATAAATTGATGTGAAACAGAAAAAAAACGCTCTACTTACCGTCATCTCCTCGCTCTCCTTTCTCGGATGATCCCTTGGGACCGGGATTTCCTGGTTTTCCCTGCGGACCAGGAGGTCCCGGTGGTCCAATGTAGCCGCTCTTTCCTGACTCTCCTGGTGTTCCTGGAGGTCCTGGCTCACCCGGAAATCCTGTGACATAAGAAAAATTATTTGTTATTCAAGTTGACGAAACGTAGCTCGAATTAGCTCTGTATTTTGCGGAACTCACCTACGTCACCCTGAATACCGATACTGCCTTGAATGATTTCGTCTAGTTCAGGTATGTACGCGCCTACTTCACCTGCAGCTCCCTGCCTACCAGGTGCACCCTGTCTACCGGCGTCTCCTTCTTCACCCTAAGGTTTACCAATTCGTATCGATTAATGTAAATCTATTGTATCTTTCTTTTCAAATTAACTGTGATATTTATGAGGAAATAAAATTACCTTTGCTCCTTCAGGACCTTGTTTGCCAAAGTAACCTGGAGCACCTTTTTGTCCTTTCTCACCAGCTGGACCGGCTGGACCTGTGACTCCTTGTTTGCCTCTTGGGCCATCGTCACCCTGTTCTCCCTTCATTCCCTTCAGTCCATCACGACCTTGGTGACCCTATAGATTTTAGTTAATTTTATCGGTATGGACTTTTACTTTGTTAGTGTGATAAACTAAAAAAAAAAATTTGTTACTTTTTATGATACAAAATTCTCTTGTTTAAAAATTTACGTTAAAATAGTGAAGTAATATATTATATAAAAGCTAATATATGACTGGTTTATGTGTTTTTTATTCCAGAAAAAAAAAATAATAAAAGAATCAATCACAAAATTACTTAAATCATAAAATTTTTCGATATTTTTTTAAGCTGGTTATAGTAGATTATTAGATTAAGTAGAATTAGAAAAAAAAGAAAATTATATTTAAGCGTTTAGGTATACTTATCAAACCATTTAGACAGTCCAATACACCGTGCTCAATTATCTCTCGATTCTTTGTCTCTTCCTTGAATTCCCACGCAAACAATCAGCCCCCCCTCTCACTCCCTGTTCCAAATTCCTTTATCCAGGCCCAAAACGAGCAGACCAACCTTACTCCCCTCACCGCGCTGTGATTCCAACCAAAGACAAAAACATAAAAAACACTCACCAGCTGTCCCTTGTCTCCGACTTCGCCTTTAAATCCTCGATCGCCAATATCTCCTTTGTAGCCTCTTGGGCCTTGAGGCCCCGGCCTCGCCGTCGTGTTGATCGAGCCCCTCGTGAACGGGGCCGGCTGTCCCTTGACTCCTCGGTCTCCCTGCTCGCCACTCTCACCCTTAGGACCGTAAGCTGTGTCGCCCCGGTCGCCCGCCTGGCCTGGTGGACCGGCTGGGCCCCATGGTCCCTGAGAAACAAGGAAGTGGGGAGGTTTATGGTGAGTGGGTGTGTGTTTACTTTTTTATTTTTTGTGGTTAACGTTTGGATTTTTGGGTTGATTAGAGGCGTTGTTTTATTTGACTTTGCTGTATGATGATTTTGTAGGAAAGTAATGAGTCTTGTTTGGTACGAGATCGAGTACTGGGTTATTATTTTGCCAATCCTATTTAAAATGAAGATTTTTTGTTCTATCCGCATAAAAAAAAATTATTTTTTATTTCACGAAAAGCTAAATTATACTTTCAAATCAATACATTCTTTATTACAATTTTTTAACTAAACTCACGTATCTAAAATTCATTACATTAACGAAACCCCGTAAACAAATTCCGCAAAACTACGCTTTCCGCGTAAAAATTCCACAACCCGAACAATCGACAGCGTTAAATTCACAGCTCGCAGCTCGCAAAGGCCAAGGCTCGCAAGGATCTCGAAATTCGAGCCTTCCCGCCGCTTTGGCGCGCGCGGAAAAATTTTCTCAAGATGAGATGCACGCGCGTGCTTGTAAAATCAGCTGCCGTCAGCGGAGCCATATCCGAGCGTCGCGTTACAACTGTCAGGCGGTTTAAGCTTGTAATGTGGAGCTGTGTAGCGCCGTAAGAGGCGCGTGTGTGTGTAAGTGGACTGTCTGCGACGATAAAAGCGCGAGCGCGGTCGAATTATCTGGGTGCTGGCTCTTGTATAGTCCTGGAATTGTTTGAAAAGGTGGTTTTAACGGGAATTTAATGCTCGGAGTGATATGGATGTGGTGTGGTAAGCTATGGGGTAGGATGGTTGTTTGTTTAAGGTGTTTGATTTTCTTGATAGTATTGTTCTTGTTAGATTGCATTAAATTTCAGTTTACATTGTTATTTCATTTTTTAATGTTTAGCGATGTTGAGCTGTGGCTTAAATAGTATTTTAATGTGTACCGAAATTATAATTGTGTAAATGTTAATTACTTACCATGTCACCTGTTTCGCCCATGTAACCTGTATCACCAGTAGGTCCAATTAAACCAGGTTGACCCTGTAAATAATAAAGCCACATTATAATTATTTAAAATCGTCAAAGTAAACTATCAGAAGCAAGCACTGAATTATACATTAATTCAATAGCCAACTATAAAATCATAATTTTACATTATTTATCATTCATATAAACAATACATCCGCTGTAACGGACACAATCAAAATTCCACGCTTTCGTTGTAAAAAAAAACACAAATACTCACCGGCAAGCCATCGATACCAGGTTCACCTCGCGTTCCCTTGACGCCTTTGGTATTGACTCCACCCTCGCCAGCATCACCAGGCGGTCCCTTAACACCTGGAGGACCGAAGACTCCTCTTTCCCCGTGAGGTCCAGGATATCCAGGAATTCCAGGCCGGCCGTCGGTTCCGTTGCAACCGTCGAGTCCATCGGGTCCTCGCGGGCCAGTCGGCCCGGCTCTGCCCTGCGAGTCGCCAAGATGAGATTAAAGGGGGGGAGCTGTACTCGTAAAGAGGGCGAGGATCGTTGAGAGGAGTGCGAGTATGATTGGCTCGAGTGGTTTTTTTATGAGCGGTAAGTGCGGGTAATTTTGTTAGATAGGTGATTGGTTTTTTAGTGTTATTGAATTTTGATGGGATTGGTAGAAGGGGTGGGTGTAGTATGATTAGTGCAGGAGAGCGTGGTTTTAAAATGTGGTAAAAATTAATTTTTAATTATAGTGCTTTTTATGATAAATGTTTATGTAGCTGTTTGATTATCCGTAAATGGATTAACAAGTTTTACTCTATATATGTGTCCTTGCCATCTGTTGCTCATCGAAAATAAGCACGAGTAAAATTTTCGTCCTCCTTTTCTCAGATGCATTGCATAATTAATGTACGATCCTTAATTTTGTAAGTAAAAACTTGATTGTAATCAAAGTAATAGTCTTATAATTAATTCTTAGAAAAGAGCAAACTTTCAAAATTAAAAATGCAGCACAAAATTAATAATTTTGCACTATATTAAATTTAAAATATTTCATATTTTCAATTAACATTTGATTAATCAATATTCTGTTGCTTTTTTAATTATTGACTTTCGAAAAAAAGATTAAAAATCAATATTATCAGTTACATAAAACTGCAATTTATAATTATCGTAGACAAGTAAAGTAAAAAACAATATTGGCATCAATATACACCAAAGCCAATATAATTCACAAACACACATTAAACTTACCGAGTCTCCAGACCGTCCAGGAAAACCTCGAATTCCCGGCTCGCCCTACAACAAAACCAAAAAGCAATATAAGAACCCCAATCAAAACACGTCCCTGTCCGCTCGAAGCGTATCATTATCATAACGCTACATATTTAATCAAGCCGAAAAAATTAACGATCCGCATGCATCAAGTAACTCAGGCGTCGGAGCGCATCGAGTAATTATCCAGTCACACTTTCGGCCAAGACTTTCACGAAAAAGACACGAGGAGCCCCCTTAACGACTTCCGCACTGGGGGGAATCGAACCCAGGGCCCGAGTGGCTATTCCCACGTGACTTTTTCGTCGCCGACTTACCTTTTTATATGGTCTCCGCGAATTTCACTTGGCTCGTTGTCGACTGGATGCCGGAGCTTTAGTGCGGCTCTTGATCTCGCACTTATCCTGAATGCGAAGATTTTTCACGTTAAAGAGTTCGTTATTGCGCTTGTTACTTTGGCGCGCTGGATTACGTTTGTTTATGACGGGTACTTACCGCTGAGTGTACTGGGATTTTTTTTTATACAGTTAGGTGGGTGTAAATAATGTTGATAGGTATGAAAAAGGCTGTGGAGTAATGTTGGGTGTTGAGGCTTTGGGAGTTAAGTTTAATGTACGGGTATAAATGTTAAATAAATGTTTGAACGATGAAAGTTTGAATTTTAGGGATGGAAATAAACTAAATGATTTGTATAAGGATGAGTGGACAAAATGAAAAAGCAGAAAAAAGTAGCTGGCATTTATGATGTTGATGTAGTGTAGAAGTCCATTATCCCTCGGTTTGGGAGCTTCTGTTTGGGAGAATTTGGAATATATGTATTAAGTTTTTCTTTTTTCTATTTGGGAAATAACTATATAGTTGTAGCTATCGCTAATATAATCTCATTTTTATTACAATTCTGTACAGACTTGAGAAGTATTTATAGTATACTCTGTTTTAAACAATTTTTTTATTATTATTAAAGAATCAAAATTAAAGTTTTTCATTTCAAACTTTTTACTTCCAAGCTTCACACTTTTGAGTTTAGACTGCAGGCAACATCAGAAAGAAATTTGCTGGGCGTGATAATGAATGGACCGCCACTTCACAGTAATGCCAGTTTATGGGAGGATCCCGAGTTCTTACAGTTACGTAATCCGACAGCTACTGCACCGAAATTTCATTACATGCAGTATATGGAGCCAACGTGATACTTTTATTATTTTTACTTAGCCTCGATTCTTTAAAATAAACGACAGGTGATTAATCAACTACCAAAATTCAACCTGTTGCCTCGAAGATTACCCACAAAGATACATCCCATGTAAAATTTCTTTTTCTTCTTATCTCGGATGATTTTTAATTTAGGTTTCTTTTTTTTATAAATTTTGACATACATATAACATGTGGCTCAAAACGAATCTTTAAAGTCACCGAAACAATTATTTTATTTCTCGTTCAGTTGCTAATGTATTTTTTCAGGTTAATTATATTCCTGGAATTAACAGTATTTGCATTGCAACAATTTGAATAAAATTCAGCAAACTCGTTTATTTAAATGCCATCGTACATGCTGGCGCAAGAGCGACGCGCGCGACTTTTCGACTTATTACGTCGATTTAAAGTTAATAGAGTGAATCATTTATTGCGTAAAAGGTTTAATGCTTCGCGCGATAAATTGGTGAAAGGTGCGCGTGTATGTGTGTGCGTGTGCGGATCGGGATGAGATATTTCAATAAGCAGTTTGTCGATCGGTTGAATACAGTTAAGCTTATTTTTAGTTTGTAAGTTCGAAAATTGTTGTGATTAAATTGCTAATTAAGTCGATCCGGAGATGTTCATTACTGGGTTATTATTGAACTGTTTAATTTTTTTAGAAGCATTATTTTATTTTATTTTTAGTCGTGTTATTATGTTATTAATAGATTCATCATTTGCCGTATTAACATAGTCCGAAATTGGTTTATATTTGATGATACTATGAGTGATTAAATTTAAACGAGAAAAATCAAATACACAAATATTGAGTAATTTTATCTTTTACCCAGTACATTTGTTTTTAAAATGAGTTACCCAAATTCCGTGTAATTTAATTTTACCGTAAAATTAAATTCGATTACATACATTTTACAAAAAGCGTGTAAATTAAAGATAAAAGTTGTGTTTTAATTATAAAAAAATGTGTGTTTTTTACATTCAATTTGTGCATTCTGTATCAATTTGCTCTAAACGCGCAATATTTGGAACTGCGAATCCAACCTCGAACGATACATAATAAATTCATCCACTAATATTCTTTAATTTCTATTAATTAAATAAAAACACTCTTATCCACAAAGCAAACCACCCATTCCTCTTAAACGAAACCTTATTAATCTCACCATCGACCCGCCCATATCTCACCTACAGCCTCCCCAACGCATCATTCACATCACTCTCGCAATCATCGGCATCCTCGCAGACAGCAATAATTCTAAAAAAAGGCATCAGCAACCAGCAATATCCCCAATATACCCAAGCCATAAAAGCCACGATCGGCCACTAGATCAGCCGAACCATTCCGACATCCATAGCCCACCCCTCTTCAAATAAAACTTCAATTAAAACGCCGCCCCTCGCGCGATTTACGGCCTCGCAATATCGCCTCTGTACAATCGTCCAGGGCGCGTCATCCGGAGCATCACACGAGCCGGAGTGAAAAAGAATGAGTCTGCGCGAGGCGCGTAACTGCAAAGGCCATTTAAGGGGAGAGAGCGCCGCGGGAGAGTGTCAGGGTCATCGGGATGGATTTTTGGATGTCTGATGCGCTTTGTGGGTAGGTGAGGTGTGCTGCGAGGGCTTGTGTATCTTGGCTTTGATCGTCTTTGGGTGGGAGGATTGGTTAAGGAACTGGGAGAGCGCGAGTGCAGGTTTGATATTTTGCGTTTGCTGATTGATTATGGCGGTGCGGGTGTATGGGGAATGGGGTTTACTAAAAATTACTATGTTGTTTACTAGTGAAGGAATAGAGTTGCAATTAAGAAAAAAATAATTATGTTTTTTAACTAATTTTGCTAAAATTTATAATAAATTGTATAGTAAAATCAGTAAAATTATCACTGCAATAAAATTTATTATACTTCTAGCAAAATTTAGTATTTGGGCAAATCAGAAACTTTTGAATTTTTTTATACCAAAATCTGGAAATTTATAAAGGAAAAAATAGTTCTAAGATATATCCATCTAATGTACTTCTAGAAAATAATTCTTCTATGAAAAAAACGTCAAGATTTCGTTCTACCAAATTAATACACGTCTCGTCGTTAAAAAAGCGGCATATGGGAAAATTGCTCGATTATAAGCTCAATTATTAAATTACACGATGCAGTCGGAGTAGGTCGACCTGCAGCCGATGTGCCTTTGCACGATGCCGATGTAAACGCGCCGAGAGTACAGAGGCCTGGTAAATAATATAGGCTTGGTAATTCGAGATCTACACAGAGCGGTGTGTTTAGTGTCCGTAGGATGTTGGCTTTCGAGCTGCTTACAGATGGAGTGTGGGTATACTTTTGGGTTGCTTTGGAAGTTTATTAGCAAAGTCGAACAATCTGGGGATTTATAGAAATTAATGTTTAGACTGGCTGGGTTTTAAGTGCTTCGTTTTTCTTAGAAAGTTTCTGAATGTGGCTGTATTTTGTTAATATATGTTAAGTTCTGATAGGTATTGTATATTTGTATTAAAGAAAAGCTCTGAAGGTTCTTTTAATATATCTTATTTATGTTGGCTTTATTGTGCTACTGTCATCTCGTGTGTGATGAAAAAACTGGTGAAAATTATTTATTCGCGAATATGAAAATATTAGAAGGTTTAGGAAACTAGATTTTCCTAATATACTATAATGTATTTTCGAAATGAAACAATAAATTGCTTCTGTGTATTAATCATCCGTATCATCTCAACTCTCTGAAATAATTTGCTAAAAAATACTTTTCCAAAAATAAATACAAAATCCGATACATCAATGTTCCACGCGAAAATCCCACCTTTTTTGCATCTGTAACAGGGACATATTTTCGCAAAACAAACGTATATACACGCGTATAACTCTCGGCGTACCGAAAACAAGAGGCACGTATACGTGCGTAAAGAATGCGGTCCCATTAAAAGTTCAGAAAAAATGCCAGGCATTCTTCAATGTCCCTGCGTGCGCGTGCCTATATTTCCCTTTTTATATTTTTTCCCCGAAAACAAAATTCGTCACTTTAAAAACAAAATAAAAAAAAAATTCCTACATGCATGTTTTACACCATATTACAAACGCGTAATGAATAAAAAAAAGGTAAAATTCCATGTACTAAAAAAAAAAACGTAACTCGAAATCAATAAAGCGCATCTAATCGACGCAAAGAACTATCTCTAATTTCGCGTTCTCCAGAGGCCCGCACGTGCGCGGAATTTCGCGGTATCAGCAGAAACTCGCGCCGAAGGACAACGACGGATATGTGTTACACATATATACGCGGAGAGACAGCGGCGGGTATATATTTACGTCTGCGGACCCTCCTGGATGGCTGGCTGAGCGCATGTAGGTACAAAGGGAACGCGAGACGAATGGAGAGATGACGCGAGCTTGTGGGAGAAAGGGAGAAAGAGGAGAGAAAAATTAAGGCTTCAAAGGAGGAGGAAGTCGAGAGACGCGCCGGAAAAAATTGCCGAGATTTTTTTGAGAGATGATGGGGGGGAGGCTTTCAGAGAGTGTTGGTTTTACGAGAGTATTTTTAGGCTGGGGAAAAGGATGGGTTTGGAGTTGTTTGATGTGATGGTGGTTTTGTAGTGATGTTTTATAATGTTGGATTTTTAGGGGTTGTAAGGAAATGTGGAAATTTAGATGGTTTTATGCTAACGAGTTTATTTAACGGTTTTGAAGTTTTACTTACGAAAATATTTTTGTGATTGGGTATTATTTATAAGCTTAAAAAAATGTTTTAATCGATTAAAAATAAAAGAGGGGAAGATTGATTTAATGCAGCATTAAATTTAAGTGCACGTGTTATTGGATTTCTTAATCAGAAAAAAGAAATCGGAACGTCCTCGAAGCAAGTTAATTATACTTTTCGAGAGCTACATTTTTTCACACTTGCATGCAATGCAACGGTTTTAAAATAATCTTTATTTCTCCTATAAGATCATCAGTATTTTTATAACGCTTTATAATTTTAAGAACTAGAATACATCACTTTATTATACAGATGTAATAAAGAATCCACCTCCAGAATAATAATATTCTAAATCAATAAATCTCAAATCAGAAAAATTACAAGTCAATCAAAAAAATCATTAAAGAAGTTTCCTATCAACAATCGTTGAACCCTAACCCAATTTTCAAAAATCCATCGCACAAAACATACCGCCAACAACCCAACACCCACACCTCCAAAAATCCCAAACCTAAAACAAAAACCCCCCACCCCGCTAAAAAATCTCGCAGAAACCCAGGTATACATATCACCTAAAAATCGCAGAAGCCGCGAAAAAAAGGGCCAGGCAACCCGAGCTCCCTTCTCTCAACTTGCAGAAAAAGCGCGCTTGCAAACCGAGCGATATCTGAACGCGAGATCGGCCCGCGCGCATCCGGCCGCCGCAGCAGCAGCTCAGGCCGCAGAGCCACTTGTCAAATGGGAAGTGCGTTATCGAAAAAGAGCGCGTGGCGCAAACTCATCTTCCTCTCTTTTTACATGCTTTTTCCCTCTCTTATATGCGAGCTGCGTTGCATTATGTTATTCATTTTTTTTTTCTCAGCTTCCTTTATTCATCGGCCCGATTTTGCCGGTCGCTCTCGATAAAGAGGCGATTACACGCGTTTGTGGTGGATGTCTTTTTTTTTTTATTGTTGTCGGGTAAGCGGGGAGAGTGGTTTTTTCGCGCTTTTCCGCTGATGGGTTATATATAGAGATGCGACGTAACTGAGGCCGGGATTGAATAATGTTCGCTTCTGAGTGTGTATAGAGGAGAGGCGAGATTAATTTGCGCGAGTTTCGAGTTTTGGTTGACGTGTGGTATATTGGTTTTTTGGTGATTGATTTTATTGGGAATGATTGTTTGATTAATTAATAAATTACATTAATTTACGTATGGTTAATCCAAGGATAAATACGCGGGTTGTGTAGAGCGATGTTCGGAGCTTGTAGGGCAGAAAGAGCGATGTATTTGGTCAACGTTTCTACCAGTGAGCGCGTTGGAATTAAGCCAGCCCTAGATGTTTTCTTCACCGGAAATTCGCGGCTTGTAATCCGTCCATTCTCTCTTGTAACAGTTTTTCAAAAATTTCAGTTTTTTGTCAGGCAGATCAGTTTGGATTAATGTTTATATGAAAAACATTCTGAGTGATACCATGCGCATATCGCTAAATTTGCATTGAAATTATATAACTGTATTAATATGTACAACAAATCCAATATTGATATCCATTTAATGTAGCTTGAAATTCATAGGTGTAATAACTAATTACATGCAATATTTGTTGAAATCAAACTCGTTCCTTCATTTCATACGATAATATCAATAACAATCATTAATAATAAAGCCGTTATTAATAATATTAATAACAATTTCCAATCTCCTACCAAACGCATCGCTGAAAATGCAAAACACCCCATCGAAAATAGCAAATCGCCTTCTCCATTTCGCTTGCACAGAGAGCGATTAATAATCTCTCTTATACCCTTTTGTCGCAAAGCGCGCCGAATAAATCACGCTCCAGCAGCGAGTGATAATCTGCGCTCGAGAGATAGAAGAAAATGACGGGAAAAAAGACGTAGAAAGATCGCTGAACAATTTGTAACTTTTAACTTTGAACGGACGCAAAAGTCAGAAGGTGAGGAGGAGTATTGGGGTGGGAATGGGTGGCAAGGGGAATAGAGAATTTTTTTGTTGGGTTTGTTCTTTCCACAAAAAATATATCGAAAATGGGTATATAAATGGTTATTATCGCCCTACATTGTTGTGTGATGAGTAATATGTTAATAAGGTAATTTGGAAACGAATCAAATTTGGAAATAAGTATTAATTGTACCCTAGGCTAGCAAGTTGTTGATATCTATAAGATTATTTGATGAAATGTATATACCAGATATTATCTTGTAATTTAATTTTTTAATTTACAATTGTAAATTAACTGTTTTATTTAAAAAACATTGTGAACTCCAGAAAGAAGTTAATTAGACAGGTCTAATCCCGAAAATACCCTGACTTAGGATCTGACCAATAATCATAATTATTTTAATGATAAAGCAATTTGACCGGTTAACTCCTAATTACATCCTATTTTATTTTCTATCTGGAAATCATCAGTTCGCCGAGGTTGGACTGCGCACCAAATTTTTCGCAGAGTCAGCTGGCGCGTTCGCTTTTCCGCAAAATCTGTGGGCGCGGTCTAACGTTTTCTGGCTGAATTTCAGCATGCAGTGACGAATTTTTCGATAGTACAAAAGAAAGAACACACCTCAATGCCGATTTTTCACTTTAATCAAATATTCACATAGTACTCCCTACTTTTCCAACAAAAGAATAATAAACGACCTTAGTCCCACAATTATTAAAAAACCCCCAACAATAATTATCAATTCCAACCCGTCCCAACCCACTCATCCTCTACCAAGCCACCCTCTTCATCAGTCAGCAGCAGCCGATAAATCGGCCGGTCCGAAATAACCTTCCCCCTTCCCCGACGTAACATCGTCATAAAACACACGTAACAGCCAAACGCGCGGGCTTCACTCGCGCCCATCGGCCTCATTATCCACGGCTGTCCATCTGCCTCCGAGCGCTATCCGCGTAATCCGCGCGCTCGGCCTAAAATGAATCATTTCCAGCCTCGGAATGAGATTTTACTGCTAGCGACACACAGACAGACACGGACGGACAGGCACTTTGGTTATATGTGGGGCGCGCGCGCGCGCCCGGACAAAATGGAGTGTTGGCGTATAAGAGCGCAAGCGCGCGCGCCGGTGAAAATTGAATAATGGTTTCGGCTCTAAGTAGGTGCGTTCGCAGTTGCGAAATAACTGGAAAAGCGATCGTCAAGATTGACGAGAAGAGGCTCGATGCCTGGCGTATGTATCTTGAGGAATGCGAGGCAAGATTGCTTCCGGAGATGTGCGTTGCCGATTGTGTGGATGCGAGGTTATGCGCGACTTCCCGCGCTGAGCTTTCTGGGTAATTATAGGTTAGGGACGATTTGATTTCGGCGGCTGGAATTCTCGCGTTATGGTAACGTCGGCGATGTATCGGATTGATGCGGTAATTAATGAATGGAGCGAGGATGGCTTTGTTAGCGCGGAATTGGCGCACGTTTCGAATAATGCCGTGTAATGCTCCAGCTATATACGTAATATTATATTTCCTGCGCTCCGTTTCGCGTTGCGGATTCTTCTAATTTTCAGTGCAGGGAAGAATGTCACTGCAACAGCCTTGCATAAACCGACATTTTTTAATCTCAAATTTCTCTTTATTCTAAACTTCATTGAGGCCCAAACACCGGATTTATTTCAAAACCTCACTCGTACCAATCCGCTTACGAATCCCCTGCCGAAAGACACTTTAAACCTCGTCTGCATACTTTTGATTTCCGGGATTTCAGACAATCCGATACTCCAGCGCTGCGACACTCTGCCTGCACGCGCAGGAAATGCGTCGACGCCGAACTATATATGTATAGTCGCCTACTCTTCCTACGGCGCTGATAAGCCGGGGGACGCTGCGGATAGAGGCAGCGCAGCGTTTCCACATCTCTTCGCTTCGGAAGTAACGCTTTGTTGCATGGGAAATGATAAACGCAGCTACAGGCCGCTTTACACGTGAATATATCGGGAGAGAGGAAATATATCTGCTATTGTTGATGACGGGGCAGTGAGGCTTCTTTATATGTGTGTGAGAGGGAGGGGTGATAAAAGAGCGAACGAGAGCTGATTTTGTTTTGCTCGATTAGAAGGAATCAGCTCGGGGACTGCACTGGATTCGCATCTTGCAGTTTCCGGAATGACTCTTTGCTCCTATTTTGATTATTCTGTGTAGTTTTTTAATTTTTATTCACGATTTCATATCAAATTTTCAGATAAAATGAAATCCCGTTAAGTCATGCCAAGTATACATTACATAATAATTTCCAAGCTTAAAAAAGAACCGCAACGAAAATCCGTATCGAAGCCTTTAAAGCGAATTCTAAATTACAATTCCCTCGCCGTATAAATTCACGCGCGCGCTCATCGCACTCACTCCGCACTCCCTAAAAAAAAAAAAAAAAAACTCAAGCCATAATCGCAAATTATTACACCCCATATACGGCTGCCCCCGTCGGCGAAACGCATCCAGCAGAACTTTATCTCTCAGGCGCGCGCGTGCCGAATTTCGAGCTTTAAATTCGGCGCGCGCGTCGGGCGGTCCGTCGTGACCCAGATTCGAGAAAAAGCAGTCGTCGTCCCGCCGCGGGCGTCGCCCATTCATATATATATACACAGCGAGAGCCGCAAGATCCGTCGAACGAATGAATGACCGACTGACAAGCTCGCATCGACGGAGGCGCACCGGAAGTGCACCGATACGCCAGATAGACCCTCCTTCCGCTCGCGTCTTTTCCTTTTCTGCAGCCTGTTTTTCGGCAGGACTGTGCATGTGTATATGGGCGTTTACGTGTTTTTAGGTTGGGGTGGTGGGTAAGTTTTTTTAGGGTTATAGGAAGTGATTGTGTGTGAGGGTGGGCAGGAGATTGAGTGAGAATGATGAGCGTGGGTTTGATGGATATTTATCGATATGCGTTATCTGTTTTCTTGTAAATACTTACGCGCGGATTGCAGACTTGAATCAGACAAGTGTATTAAAACAATAAGAGCTGAAATTTTTTGCCTATACTAATAATGTTCGATATAACTTCTGTCGGTTTATTGAATTGTGTAATGACGATTATCGTTGCTTGTTGATTCGCAACGATGAAATACAAATGCGCCTGCATTTAGCCGGAATGCGGCTATATGATTTGACGTGAATACCTTGAAACTTTCGACCCACTGTTACAGTTCCCTTTCTGCTGACTCAATGTCTATTTTGTAGCATAGGGAAAAAAGTGCATCGGCTTTCACACGGAAATGTGTCACTGTAGAGTCGCAAGCTTGGGAACTAAAAATATCGAAAACACGATGAGTTCTGAATATTTTGAAATTCTCTGTTTCTTTTTTTTTTTTTTTTTAGCTTTGGGAATGCATTGGATATGTGAAGAGTTAATTTGAATATCAGGGAAAAATTATCTCCTTTATTTGAGTAAATACGAAAAGCTGCGGTTTGAATTACATATTACATGAATTTTATGATCCTTCTCGCTGAATATCCAAAAACGTTCATAATTCAAACAAGTGTGGAATATTTTATTTGATTTTACAGACATTTAACATTTATATTTATTATTTTTTAAACTTAACTTTATCTTCGATAAATATTTGGATTATACAATTCTTTAAAATCTCAAGTTAATTAAAGTTTGTAATTAAAAATGTTAATTCTATAAATTTTCAACGTAAATGAAAGTTTAAATTCTACTAAATTAGAGTTTTGCATAAAAATTTTATTAGGCTCCAGTTTTTGAAAAATTCGGCACGTATGCTTTTTCTTATTCGATTCGCCAATTCATATAACAAAGTTACAACGGTTGAAAAATTTATGTGAAGTCACGTTCACAATCGAACGCTCACTGTACATACAGATAGACAATAGTTAAAAAGGATTGTGAAAAAGCAAACGTGACTTCGCACGTCTGTTTGCCCACAATTTGCGCAACTTTGCAAATAAACACTGCGAAATCAATAAAAAAAATAAAAAACTACGTGCCTAACAATAATTCTCCAAAATTCCCGCACCAGAACCAGCGCAATATAATGCAAACTAGCAATTCGCAACCAAAAGTCCATCCTTCCATCTCAACCCCACAAAAACACCTCTCCACCGTTCCCTAAACATCAAGACACAAAGCAGCGATCCCCATCCAATCCAACCCACAGCTCCATAATAATCAAACAAACCCCCTGCTCTCTCCTCAAAGCCAGCATCCCAGCATCACCCGCACCTCTCCCGCAAAATATCTCAATCGGGGTCATTGGCACCGGGTGCCACTTCGCCGGCCAGCTCACACGCATCTTGCAGCTCTCTGGTCGTCGTCGTCGCGTCAACAACGTCGAGCTGTATCTCGTCCGTCTACCCCCGCTCTTGGGCCTCTCTTCTTTTATCGGCGAGAGCCGCGATGGCCTAGTTGCGCGCGCGTCGCGGGGGAGGGAAAACAAGCGGAAACGAGAACGTCCCCAGCGTTTCCTAGCCTAAATTTAACGCGAGCGCGGCCTACTATGAGACGCGCGCGGGCCTTCGGACGAGATATTGAAAAACGCGGCTGAATAGGCGCCTCTGTTATGCGGCTCTGCACGAGGATGCGGCTTCCGGGAAACAGGCGGTTGCCGATTGTGGACTGGACTGCTGGTTGAAATTTTGAGAGATGCAGATGAGGTGAGGCCGATGCGGGGATGCATGAGTAATGCTGGGAGGGGGGAGGATGCTTGGAGGTGTCATTGTGGAGTGAGAGATTCGAGTGGGATGTTTGGATGATTGGATTAGTTTGGGCGTTTTGTTGTTCTAGTTTCAAGCTGGTTTTTCTTTGTTGTATTTTTGCATTTATGTATACGCGAGCTGTGAAGATGTTTATTGTTATAATGCTCTATTTTATGGCAGAAAATGTAGTTATTGTAATGATTTATTAAAGAATTTGGTCTCCAATGCGAGTATATTCATGCAGGGCATTGCATGAAGGTTTTCTTTTGCAAAAGGAAATTCTTCGGTTCAAAAGAATTTCTTTCTCTTTCTGGGATATATGGCTATTATTCTTTATGGCTCTTTGTGACGCGCTTCTTTTTATTTCTAACTTTGCTTTGCCGGCTTTTTCGTTTTTATCTTCTTTTACATTTTTTAAGCCAGCTGGGAATTAGAAAATTTTTAATACAAAACTGATACATTTGGTTTATAAAGTAAAATGAGTTGTAATACGTTAATTTTTCCGGAAATTCGATGTTTATTCGTAATTATGACATAAGATTAAAATTATTAATCAATGATAAAAAGCAATTTTTATATATTGTATTTACATTTCTCTTATAATAGTAGAGTTTCAGAGCTTAAAATTAAACGTCGGATATAAAATATTCAAGTGTAACGAAATCGATTCGATATTATTTTCACTGGCTAATTTGATGCGACCTTATTTTATAAATAGGTTACGCGTTGAGAAAGGTAGTAGCGCGCGTAAAAAAACGAAGAGAAGCTCAAAGTTTTTCTTGAAAACTTTCGTGAAGCATCTGTGTATTTTTCATTAGGTTGCCTTATTAACGAAGAACTTTAAAATTCATATTTACAATTTTTAGTATTAGAAAATCTTTTTTTCCTGGGTAAACTAATTGCATATAAAAATTAAGTGGAATAACAAATATACCGGAATTGAATTAATCGTCTACTTATAAAAGTACTTTTATAATTTCTATGAGAATTAAAATTCATAGCAATTTAAACTTATAATGTAATTTTATATATATTTTTTATGTGTACTTTGACATGAAACCCCATCGAATCCGTTGAAATCCATTTTATAATTTAATTGAGATTCTTGGAAATTACGTGATTAACATAAACCATTATTTTCCAGGAAATATTCAATGGATTAAATATATATAATCATACGGATTACCGCATTTCCCATAACAACAATGGATCTCCATTATTCCGAGTTAATTATCTCAATTTCTTAAGCTGTCCTTACCAAATACATCTCGTCAAAACCCTTAGATTAACAATAAAAAACAAAAAAAAAGCCAAGCTCGAAACGATTCGCTAAATAAATTTTTACCATAATATTTATAAACGATTATAAACGATGACGCATCGAACTATTCTTACGCCCCCGTTCCGCAGACGACAGACAACCGGTCAAACATTCTGTGCTTGCACAGTAATTTGCCATCCGCGCGATATAGTAAGATGCCAAAGAATTGCAGTCAATTAAGAAATTCGGGACGAATTCATTTCTCTTGCTTGCAATATGCTTCGTAATAACAGCGGCTCGCTTGTCCTTCTTAATCTTTCCCCTCCGCGCCGCGAAAAAACACTCTTCATGCGTAAATACTTTAACAACGATAACCGAAAAAAAGAAACAATAAATTAAACCGTCGGTACAATATTTATCCTTCTAAACGGATTCTCATCCAGCAAAAATGGGTCACGCTTCCATCAAGCTTTAGGCACGCGCAATTTTCATTGTTGTCCGTGTCACTGTCGTGAGCTCGCCTCGTAAAATCGCAAGTCTAATAGAAATTACTCCTCTAGCGTCACGCGACGACGTATCACTGCTGCTTAGTGAAAATAGCCGGAAAATTAAATAATCCAATGCTGGAAGAAGCCTCGGCGTTAAACGGTAAAATTAATAATACAGGGCCGATTTATATCGGGCCTTAAATCAGAGGAGAGCCTCGAATAATCAATAATATATATCGGCCCTCGTGTAATCTGATTTCGCGGCGGCCGCAAATCAGCCCCGGCTGTACTTTCGAAAAGCGTCGCCGCCGGCGCTGGATAAAGGTATATATGAGAGCGCTGGGTAATCTACCTTTGGTACCGTGCGCACGTACGATGCATAAAGCACGATTTATATACACGCGGAACCGTTTGGAAGGGCCAAAGTCCATTTTTTTTTGGGCTGATGAAGAATTGTGGGGCTGCGAGGAAGTAGTTGGGTTCTGGATGAATTGAGGGCTTTATTGGATTTTTTGAGAGAAATTTTGAGAGGAGAGTAATGGTTTTTTGGGTATGTAGGTGTGCGCTTGGGTTTGATTTTGGAAAAGAAGGGGAGCATTGGCGAAAGGTGAGTGTCGCGGGTTTTGGAATGGAATAAATTTTAAAGTTAATTTCAATTTATTGCGGAATAACGGTTGTACTGATGTAAAAAAGTGTTGATGTAATTTATGGGTGGAATATACTTTATTCATGAGTGTCAAAGCATTGAAATGATCATATTTGCATGATGCTTTTTCGGTTAATAAAATTTATTCCTGGATTCGGTAGCGTGAATTTACAACGTGACCGAACTTTAATTTCAGCGTACACAAAAAAATATTATAACATCACATTACATCTTTCATTATTCAACATCGAACCCTTGGTAAACATTCCCAAAACTTTGAAACGGCTATTTTCCGGCCATTTTCTACCTAATCATTGGTCGTCCATAAAATAGAATCATTCTTATCAGAGACGTCCAATGAAGACCAAACACCAGCACCCAAAACAACTCCCCCAAAATCCCCTCAAAAAACCTCAAACCAAACCAGCACGCGTGCCCAATCCCCCCGCCCCCGTCCATAATCAGTCCACTCGGCATAAGCGCTTATAACTCGCCTGGCGCGGCGCGCATTACAGCTGAACGGAAGGCGAGGTGCACTTGACTGCAGGCTCTCTTCCCTCTTTCGCGAGGCTCTGCCGAAGGAGCGCACGTGCCGTCATGCATCTGGGTAATTGTTACGTAGATAGGGATCAATGCCAAACGCGCCGCGCGAGCCACTCTCTCGTGCAATTTATCATTAAACGCCCACGATGAATTGTCCGAGGCAAGCTGCGGCTTGTGCAACGAGCGAGTATATGCTTCGAGAAAAAGGGACTACGTGCAGTTGTTTTGCCAAGCGGACCGATGAGGATTAATTAAGAGAGATGAGACGTAGTTTGTAGATGGGTTGGGTTATTGTTTTTGTTTGGGGCTGTATGTAGATGGGTTTGGAATTTTTTGTAGCGCTTGTTTTTGTGTTTATGTTTGTTTTTTTAATGAGGGTATTGAATGACGATGAATCAGCAATTTATCACTGATTAAATCAGGTTTGATTATAGACACGCTTGTTTTACTTGTAAGTGCCACTTTCGAATTGAGTCGTCGAAGCCGATTTGTATCACCACTGCCCGACTACAAACACATAAACCAAAACATACCCTCCGGCAACTTAATTTCAATCAAAACGAAAGTTTACATCACAAATTACGGACACTCGAAGGATGATTCACTTTATACTCGCTCTCGCATTAACCGACATTTTCCAAGTAAGCTTATCACTGATCCATTATCCCCTCGGTGCTTTCTGGCAAATCGGTGAAACTCTAAAAAGGACTGTTGAATCGCTACTCTCGTTATTGAATCCGTTGTATTGATTTATATAAAAGGGCTTTGAGCCGCGGTGATAATAATCGCTCGATCGGCGCTTTTAATGACTGTTACGAGTGCGTTGGGTCAGTAAAGGAGGATCGTAAAAACGTATACGCGCGGCAGCGGCTTTTTAGAGCTGGGAACGATTGTGACAACGGATTAACGCCCGCGCTTAATTACTTTGACGATATACTTTTATGCCTTCTGCTAATTGAAATTTATAGGCGTAATGGCGCGCGGATTTTTATTCGCGGAGGGAAAAATTGACGTGAGAATTCTTGCGGCGGATTGTTGTTTTGGTTGTTGAGAATTTGTTGTTGATTTTAAGCTCTTCTGATCGACGTCGATATATGTGGATACATATTAAAGTCGTGATTGTGAGGTGACCCAAAGATTTTTTGATGAAACATTTGACGTTATGTCTTTTTTAAAATGAAAAATAACAAAAATAAATAAAAAAACAAATTTTGAATTAATTGTTAAAATTATCGTTTTTTTTTAAATTACCATTTTTTTATCCAATGATTTGAAGATTGAAAGAGTTGATTATTCGGAAAGTCAGCTTACAGTTCGATGTCTAAATTTACCCCGCGTTTGATAGAAATAGCGGCCAATGACACTCTGGAGTTTTTTCTCGAAATTCATTTTTAGATTTATGTTCTTTTAGGAATTTCCTGGACCGTAGATTTAAAAAGATAAACTATTTATTGGATTTAATTTTGAAATAATGGAAAGTCTTCAGATTTCAGCTGGTTTATTTAGAATAATATAATTATGTTAAGTCGTTTATTACAAATGTAAAAGATTGTTATTATTGATAGAATAAGCATTGAAAGTTTTATTTAAATTTATAATACTACGGCGATCCGTAGTACTATAAATTATAAATTAGTATTATAAATTAGCTTTTATTCTAATTTTGAAAATTGGATTGACAGTTTTAAGTCAATAATGTTTTCATTAATATAATAATTCAGTTTTGTAAAATGAATTAAAAATAATACCTTTCTTAAATTCAATGACTCCGATCGGTTTTAAATATTGATTTCCAATTGACTAATTCAATTATAGCTACTACATTTATAGTAATGGAATTTTTAAGTAATTAAACAAATTAAACAATATTTTCAATGAATCCATTAGAATGATAAAAATACTAATATTGATGCAAATTATTTTTAACTAAGGCGATTCTACATTAATCCAGTACAAAAGTAAAATACATCTGTTTTAAACAATTAATAAGCTTATTTATTGTTTCGGAAGAAACATAAATCTGTCGTGTATAAAGCGTCAGTTCGCCGGTCGCTAGTGTTTAGAAATCTCTTTCGTGAACTTATTTCGAAACTAAGGGAGGGCCATTAATTACGTCTATTTTTCCCCGCTGAGTTTCGTGTACGTTGAAATAGTGCTAACCGACCTATTAAAAATGACAACTTGTTCAGAAGAAATTTTTTGTTTTTCGTATACGCCCCCGAAGAAAAACACGATATCACGGGACTGGAGTAAATTTAATTTTCAGATTTAAATTGTATAGTTTATATGATGGTATAAATAAAATATAGCGAAGAACGTATGTATTATTGATTAAAATTTGTTTAAAAATTTTTCTTTTTTAATTACAAATAAAGAAATTTTAATGTAATGATAAATAATAGGTTAAAAAGTATCTAGACATTTACGGTAGTTATTTTTTAAAATATAGTTTGTTGATCATAAAATGTAACAAAACAGAGACACGTCAAAACTTTAAACAAAATTAATTTCTATTTTCTACAATAGTTTTGTAAAATTTAAGACTTATTCGCCGACTAGATTTTAAGATATACTGGTCAAAAATTTTTACGTTTTAGAGCTGTTTACATTACAGTATATCTATATCTATGTAAAATTAGATAAAACAGTGAACTTTGATATACTCAAAATAGACTGTGATTTAATCTGAAATTTTATAAGAGTTTTATAATATTTTATTAAATATTTTATTATAATCTATTTTATTAAATACCATGGACTACAAACTATATATTACGGTATATTTATCTCAATCAACATCTAAAACAATTATTTGATTTCCAGCTAATAATTATCCAAAAGACAAATTGTAATTTCCTTTCAAAACCTATACATTCCTTACCTGAACACTAGTTCTTTATAAATATGTATGTATATACTTTCTCATATTTTCTACATCAGCATTCGCACTTTCAGTCCGCTGTCGTCAACACACATTTTCCCGGAAACCTGAATTATTAATCTCCCCTTCCAACGACGAAATCAATTGAAATTAAATCTATGCATTCGGTACAATCGAAACATTAAAAAAGAAAAAAAAATCAAAAACGCAGCACGCCGACGATTTACTCCCGCGCATCGCGCCTCGCTAATTCATTCATCAAGGCCCCAAGCTCTTTTCGCACATATATATATTTCCATCTCATAGATCATCTCCGCTCGTCCACGCGCGATTTTGTCTCGTTTTAAAATTTAAAGGACGTCACCTACGCCATCAACCCAATTCTCCAGTCTCTTTCATTATCCAGCACATCGTCGATCCAGCTCTCTCTCTCTCTCTATTTTAAGAATTTTTTCCTCCCTATACACCACACCCAAAAAGTTTAACGATCTCCGGCGCTGCAATTATACAAGAGAGCCGCTGTGTATATACACGCGAAGCGCGACGATTTCTTTGCTCGCCGAGAGCCGAATTCCACTGCAAGCGCAAAAAGCTCGCGGCCCTTTTTTCTTGGCCCGCCGGCCGGTGATGTATGGTCGTGTGAGAGCAGAGGCTGGGGGAGAGGGAATTTTGAAATGTCTCGGGCTGAGTTCTCCGCTCGCAGTTTGGCGAAGCTGGGTGAGTCATTTCTGAGGCGGTTTTGGGAAGCGAGAGTTGCTTGGTTGTAAAGTGATGGGTTGGCTTGCGGGGTGAGATGATGTGTGTATGTGACTTACCTTGTAAATATTTTGTAGGTGATCTATAATAATTGTGTTATTTACGTTTTATTAGCAGGATTTGGTCCGGGGTATATATCTATTCTCGTAATTTATTGAAGAAGAACATGATTTTTTAAATACTCTTACAGTACAATTCTGGCAAACTTTATATTTAAACTATGAATTCCCAGCTTGGAATAGATACTGTACCGAATAATTAACTCACTTAAATAAACATCACACACCTCAACTTCAAGAAATCGATACACATACATCCAAACTTCGATAAACTAATCGAGCGCTCCGACTTTCCACCGACTTGATGCTCAAAGAAAAAAAAAACAACTGGTACTCACCCTAAGACCTTTTTCGCCGGTAAGACCGAACTCACCGGACTGGCCCTTTTCACCCTTTGGTCCCTCGGGTCCATCAGGCCCAGTGTCGCCGGGCTCACCTTCCGGTCCCATGACGCCGGTTATACCCGGCGCTCCGTGATCGCCTTTGATGCCCTTGCAGTCGCATTTGTAGCCCTGGCATTTTGACTGGGTCTGAAAAAGGTAATAGTGGTTTGATTAGTGTTGGTGCGTTTTTGTGGGCGATGGTTTTTAGAAAAATATTATAATGACGCAAGATTGTTATTAAATTTTGGCGGATCGGAAAGCTACTATAATGTCTGTATAGTCAGTTTAGCTATATGTACGCCCCATATCAGATATTTATTTTATGACTTTTTTTTTATAAATATCGCTAGTCCTAAATCTCTATTTTCTGAAGATTGATTACAAGACAATCATTTCTATTATAAAAACAATTTCAGTATGAATTAGTTTGAGAGAAAGAAAATGTTCGTACATAATATATAATGACGAAATTTTGCTTCCGAAATATATAAGCTGTTACTTCTAACAGTACGATCGACTATCTCACGATGCCGTAAGCAACGAAATCAGTAAATATTTCAAAGCTTCCTACACCAGCTCCAAGATAAATGAAACTTCAAATTATCGCAAACCCAAGAAAAACAAACGCTCAAAACCACATTAATTTTTTAACAGTAATACATAATTATAAATAGAGTAAGACACGAGAAAGACTATCAAGAACATTAGTAAGCGTCTGTTTACTTTACGGCTGCCTAAGCGTTATTTAAATGAGATCGCTCGCAAGTCCCGGCAATGAAATTAATCAGCGCGCCGAGATGAGAACTTTTTCCGAGAACTCGAATGCATAAACATTAATTTATTCCTCGGCTCAGCGTTCGCGCTCTTGAAAGACACACAAAAGAAGAAAACTTGATGTCTCGAAATTAAAACGCTGTCGTCATTTTCGCGAGCTACGCTCTACACTCTAATAATTATAATAAAGCTTCATTCAGCTACATTCGCAACAGTTTCGCCGAGACGTCCACATTAGGCTCGTTTCGCGTTGGAGAGCATAGAGAATTACGAGGATATCATCAATTGGATTGGGCAGATCAGTTTCTATTAGAAAATATCGCGGGCGAAAGTTTCTTGTTGCTAATGGGTACGACAACCCCTTGGAGGCAGCTGGCGGATCGCCAAAAAGGAAAAGTTTGAGGCATTACGATCAACAAACTCTCTGCGCCTGCGAGCTATAAGACAAATAACCCGGGAGCGCCGTGTCTAAAATAGTTGAGTGAGAGTAGTACACTGGCTTGTATGTATGTATTTTGTTATTACTTTGTAATTTTGTGCGCGGGTTATTTTTGGAGATTCGTCAACGAGTTTTCGCATTGATGTATTATACAACGGGTTTGATCTTTTGTAAATTTGGTAGTTGGGCTGGGTTACAGAGGTGGATTGAAACTTTTACTGCCTTGGGATGTGAAAAAGTTTGCCGTCCTTATATTAATGTAAAATTTTGAGATATGCAAGGAGAATAAACTATTACTAAATTTTATATGATATGTTATTATAATTTAACACTTGCAAATAATAATCATTGAATAATTAAATTTGATTATAATTCTTTCTTATGAATTAAAAACTAGTAATAAAATATTTCTTTCCACGTCTTAACCCGCTGTCCGTCTCTAGTCGCCCCCCTAGACTCTAGACTTCACCTAAATCCTCCTCCGCCCCAACCAACTAAAAAAAACCACCTCAGCTTAATAACTCATTAATCCCACCACTATTATTACATCCAGAAGCCGGTTATGAAAGGCAGCTTTAGAATTGAAAAAGTGAAAAGTCTCGATTCCCCGACTATTTTCGTCTGGGCCACGGGAAACACATACAACTCTCGGCATCAGCAGTTGTAGAGACTGCAGCGTGAACATCAAAGTGCAAGCTCGCGCGCGCAGCCAAAAGTTGCGGCTGAGCTTTCGCAGAACGCGAGCGGTGAAGTTGAAATCTTTGAAGTGGAGAAATTAAATATTTAGCGCCGCGGCGCGGCTCGGCTAGGAACTTTATCGAGCTCGAAAATTTCAGTTTCTGGAAAAGTGATTTTCCCGGAGCGTGAGAGCGAGAGAGAGAGGGATTTGAAAGGAGTGAATCAGCCCGAGCTAGCCGAAATAAAATATCCAATTTCAATCATCGTGCTATATAGACTTATTTTTATGTCACGTTAAATTATTTTTATATCGTCGTTAAAGTCAATGAAATAGTGTACGCGCGCAAAATAATAATCCGCTCTCTCTTACGATGAGACGCCTGTATCAAATCCGATGCGTAACCGTACATGTATATAAACATCAAACGCTCCAGACCTTTTTCTCACAAATAAATTTGTTTAGATCCACAGGCTCTTAGCTCTCAATCAGTAGGAAAGCAAAAAAAGCCACGCTCCAGCGCATCTGCGCCGTCGACGTAAGCACATCTCCGAGAAGCACGAGACAAAAAGGCCAAACGCACGCACCGACGCAAACGAAAAAAAAAAAAAACGGGGATCCTCCATCCTTTTACGCTCCCGCGCTGGCCTCCTACATATCACTCTCTCGAAAGAGAAAATCGCCGCTCGCGACGTTTACGATTTTACTCTCCTACATGCACATATTCCCCGCGCGCTGACGTAATTTCAGCGCTCGACCTCGGCGCGCACGCACTGACATAATCTCCGGTCGAGCTTTACGCGAGCTAAGGAGCTCTCTTATATATGCATATACATATCGCAAAATTTCATCGGCCAAGCTTTCGAGAATTTGAAATAGATTCTGGTATGGGAGAGAATGAGAGGGCTGTATTTTCGAAGGAAATACATACAGAAGGCGCGCATCTCGGGGAGAGTGGAAGAAGCGTGCTTTACGGCGTGTTTTCGTTCGAAGTGTATATACGTGCAGTCGGCGGGCCCCAGGCTTGGATATATGCCTTTCGCATTCCGGCGTAAAATAGGCGGGTTTATTTAGTTTTCTGATTTTTCGGATTTATGGCCTGGGCTTCGTTCGCGCGGGCTGAGATAGCTTGAGTTACTATTTTCTGCTTTTTCGGTTTTTCGTTTTGGGTTGCTGTGTTGGGGGATATGCACTTTGATATGCGAAAAAGTTGAGCGAGGGGGACGTTTTTGTCTTGGCTTTTGAAGTTGGTTAAAAAGGCAAGATGCAAAACGAAAGTTTGGAAGAGCAGTAGGAGCCGTTATTATCAAAGTGTCTCAGAAGTCTTTGTTATCGTCTTTACGATGTTTCTGCTAGAACTTGTGCGTCTGGATTAACTTTGACATTTCAAAACTAAACTTTGACTTTTGCAAGCTCGCCGTAAGTATCTAGCAACTCGTCACGTTCTCCTACAGCAAAAAACTAACCGAAATCCACTAATCTCCTCAATCTCAGCACAGAAACCTACATTACGAAACACCCTTATAAATATGCCCTTACGAAACAGCCAACGTTATCACACATCCACAATACTTTATAATCACAAGCCACTTCCTCCGGCCATATTTAACCTCATATACATCCCAATCCGCTAGCGTCTGCCCTTTTAGCTCCGTACTGATGAGGCCGAATGAAAAAGCAGTTCAATGTAAATCTCTAGGCCGATCCGTCCCATTATCAAATATCCGCAAAGAGGCCGCGGATTTATCATCGTGTGTACGCGCATGAAATTCCCTGACTAGCTGGCTCTCGTAAGCGACACTTTGATAATCGATTATAGTATATATAGGATGTCGCAACGTTGCTTTTAATCACGCGTCGGAAGCGCGAGCGGCCACGTGATGAGCCAGCGGCATGGCGCCAGTGTATTTTGAGGTTATATGGACGCGAACGCGGGAATTTAGTGGCCCCCGGGTCGTTTGGGGGATGGAAACGGGAGCAAGGTGGATGGGAAAGTGTGGGGAGATTTGGGGGAGTAGATATTGTGAATTTTCTGTGTTGGTTTCGCATTGTCGTGACGTTAGTCTTCTTAAATATAGGTTTCGGGATTGTTATGTTAATGTATTGTTGTTGTTTTACCATATTGAAGAGATAAGTTTGAAACTATTTTGTCTTTCTGTCTACTAAGTCTTTCAAAACAGTAGAAGTGATTGTAATACGGTTGTGTTATAAATAGACTGATAAATTGTGCGTTAAATTTAATGAAATGTTGCTTAGAACGTTTTGAAATTGGTTTACTTTAATTGTGAGGATTTTAAAAATAGTTGCGCAGATTTATATTAATTTCAATGCTAATATACACGAAACTTTCAATATTTACATTAAACTTAATGTAACTTTGCATTGCATTCAGTACATTGTACATTAGTTCGTTTTAATCTAAAATATAAAAAATTTTGTTTCAGGTACACATACATCAAACTTATTGTGAGAAAAATATTTAAGCCTGTAGCAAACGATTTTTCATACTGAATTTAAATGATTGCTTTTTTCTGACCCCTACCACAGCGGATGCCTATTCCGCAATAAAAGCACCCGGAATCAAATATTACTTGGCAATCAAAATGAATCGGCATCCGGTCAGTGAGTTTTATTAAAGCCCGGCTAAAATCGTCCCGTAATTTTCGTGCTTTACGAGGCTTTTGACCCTTTGTTCGTTTCCACATCCGTTGATACCCTATTGTGTATACCTTTACGATTTTCCCGGAACGTCTGTTCCTTTTTCTTTCGATTTAGAATACGCGAAAATAGCCGTTAGCGTTGCTCCACGAGAATTTCACGAAACTTGGACGTTCGAAACGACATTTTTAATGACGCAAATACGTTTTATCATTTTCCACGATTATATAAGATATTATTGTATTATTTCAGAGTCTTAGTCTCGTAAACAGTTGCGCCCACTGGCCTCTGCCTTTTATCAAGTCGCGCATTACTTTGTAAACTGTACATACGGAATCGAGGCCGTTTTTTCTCTCATTCTCGACTATTTGTCCAGAAAGTATGATCAAGACAGGAAACTTCGGTAATGCCGCTTCTTAGAAGCGTTTCTACATACTTTTTCAGAGCGATTGGCTTGACCTAAAATTAGTTTATTATCATACCCCTTGTTACTGCCGCGATGCATCATCTTCGATTACGCAATTATTAAAATTAGTGGAAAAATTCAACGATAAGCTCCCTCATTTTTTCTTTATCAGCCTCGCTCAAAATTATCAAAATTATTCAAACTTTATTGAGCATACGCTCAAACCCTCCTCGCTTAATCGTTTCCAAAACTACTTTACGGTAACGCTTTCTCGAGGGACGAAAGAAAAAAAGAGTAACGCGCCAGAAGAGCACTTTCCTGTCGATCGTCGCGGCTTCATTATTCAACGATTCCTCTGAAGCTCGCTCGCTCAGATATTGCGAATTGGAAGCACGCGGAGGGGATATATAAGACGTTTAGCCGATATCTTTATCGATGCGCTTCGAGCGCTGCGGGAGCTGCGCTTAGATCGATTATTTATACGGGTCTTAGCCGGGGTGCATGTTTTAATGATAGTTGTGAATTTGTCATCGGATTCTGGAGTTTCAAGTGATTGGGTTATTTTGGGTTAACAAAAGTTACGGTAGGAATTAGCTTGTTTAGGTAATCGATGATAATTTTTGGAAATGAGTAGGCACCTTGTTGATTTGGGCCGATTTACTTTATCGGCTCGGTTATTTTAATTCGGCGCTTTTTAAGAGGTCAGTCCGATTGCCGATACGCTTTCATAATACATTGGGTAATCGAGAAGCACATTTTCTCCCCGGACCTATCGAGCTCTACCTTTATTCCGAGCTCCACAAAAGCTTCCAAAACATCTGCCCCAGAATTACCATTATTCCAAACCCAACGATATCATTAAAACCAAGAACCAAAAATAACCACGTATCCCCATATACCTGTCCAGGTAAATAAAGCGCTAACCGAATAAACTCCCTGAAGTGGCGATACAGCCGCTTTATAGTGCGCACTCGAAAGCTCCGATATGCGTGCGCGCACTCGAATAAGTAACGAGCCTCTCGTTCCTCGCATCGCTATACCCTCGAGCTAGATGCATCGACGCGCGTATTCATGTATATACGGGGGAGTCGACGTTCCAGGGCGCTAATAAGATACGATGAACTCGGATTTTTCGCACTTTGCACCGGAGCTTGCAGCTATATGTATAGGGAGGATTACATGTTCAGATTGATAGGTCGAGATGTTATATCAGGCTTGCTTGGTTTTTCGGTGTGTGGATGTATATAATCGTTTATCGGGCGGTATTCGCGTTACGACACATTCCGCTACGCCGCAAAGAGAGAGAGATATACAATGAATAATAATTCGATGCACGAGAGGCTATTTCTGGAGCTGACTGAAAAGCGGAGAGGAGCGAGGGTCGGGGGGCAGGAGAGGAAGACGAAGAGAGAGGATGAAAAAGTGTCGTTTTATTTATTATCGCGCCGATTCGATGGAGTATCTGTCGGCTGACCCGTGACGATTTATCGCGCCCCAGGAATACTCAATGAAACGCCTCGTGCGAGCTTTTATATATTTACTTCGAGCTTTTGAATCGAATGTCTATGAAGGAATTAAGTTTAAATCCTATCGTAGTAATTACCTGCGACTTATTGCGTTTTGTCTATCACGGCAATCGACACTGTATGAAAAATTCATTATGCAATATACGTTTACATTTTCAACGCACTAAACCACTCGAACCTCCAGGCTCCGCTCGCACCACTTTGCGATCGGCGCTTTGTCATCGCGTGTCTTATTTATCATTTCCTGCGCGCTTTTATTAAAATATCTTTATCACAGACCCACTTGCGCCGCTTCTCAAAAGAAAAACACACTCCCCACACACACAGCCCCATCGAGACAGGAAACAATCCTCACTCTCACCTATATCCACCGATCGCCACACTATACCTCTCTCAAAACGCGCTTTGGCGGGCGACATTGATTAATCGGCGCGACCTCAGAGCGCAAGTGCAAAAGAGCCGTGGGCGCGATCCGCGTGGGCGGCGGCGCACTTGCGAGTCATACGCCGCGGCATCTGCTCGACCTCCATAAAGCTTCGTCCTACGTGCGCGGCCTCGTTTCCCCCAGCCTCTAATGCACACACGCGCGCGGCGGCTCTTTCGAAGCGAGATTTGTTTTCGTCGGAAATTACTATAGCGAGCGATTCTTTTTTTTTTTAGAGAGAGAGGGAGGGGTGCTAAATCAAGCGCGTTAATTGGGTGAATTTTTTGTTTAAGTGCGCCTTCGTGTGTGAGTCGCGTGCGTGACGTTTAAAGACTATAAAGTCGGAGGTCCCTCGGGAGATTCGAAAAAGGCGAGAGCGTAATAAAAGAGGATGCGCCGGGGATGGTGCATGGTTGGGTTTATGGGACTGTTACTTTAATTTGTAAATTTACGCCGGGGCTGTAACTCTGTGTTTGCGTTTTATTTATCTTTGAGCGGTGAAATTTTGTCGGTTGGTGGTCGGCAGAGACGTTATTAATCGTAAATGGAAATTGAAATGGTTAATCTTATTTGCGATGCTTTGGGGTAGTGTGTAGTTTTGGTTAAAAGAAAATGCAAACATTTTTGGGCTTACTGCAAGTGATATTGTAAAATAGCGTATGGTATATTTTTGGTGGTAATCGATAGAACACTTCGCAGAATTTGTACTATTTCTTAGTCGGGATATGTTTGTTTACTGGATGTCGAAGCTTGTAGTGCAAACGAAGGTGGTAGAGAAATATAGAGAATCTAAAGCTTTTGCTTCAAACACTTTATTCATTTTATGTAAACTGCAGAATTTTCGGTTTGTTTATGAAGCCGTATTTATGCTCTATCATACCGTATAGATCAGTATTATAAAAATATGTCCTAACTTTGATTCATGAGATATATAAAATCGCAATTGATGATTTGTCTTTTTAACAGCCCAATATAATTTTGCTATTTTTCAAATACTCTTACTGTGTTTTGATTTTTAAATAAATTTTATAATTAATAAGACCCTTTCACGTATCAGTTTCACCAACGATAATCCCGCAACTATAATCCCGCCATTCACAGCCCAAACTCAAAACCAAAGAATCACTGCCAGAACAAACCATCCCGAAAAGCGCTAAGCCCCCCTAAAAACCTCCTCAAACCTCACCCTAAACCAATAATCCCCCCTCTTCCTCTCCACTCACGATTTTTTCATCCAAAATATCCCCGCCATCCACTCCATCAGCACTCGTTAAATTCATTAACTACCCTCAACATCTTAAAATCCCCGCAAACTGCACTCCAGCTCCATATAATCGCTCTTCTACAGTGCACTAGGGGGCGGTCCCCCCTAGAACGAGACATAACTACTTACTCGGCTCCGCGCGGCGCGATTCAATCCAATTCTAATCGGCGCATGGCCTGCGGGCCTCGCGGCTCGGATGTCAAGCTGCCGCGCTATTTCCAGCTGGAGCAAAGGTGATGTCTGGAGCGGCGCGCAGGCGTAATCTCCCGATTTATCCGGGAATTAGTTCGCCGCCGGAGAGTTACGGCTTTTCACCGCTCAAGCGCCGAGGACCGCCCGGTAATAAAGCTTTTTGACTTTGGCTTTTATTGTTCTGGCCTGTCGGTTTTCTATTATTAGGGGACCTGGGGCACCTGCGTTCTTTGTGAGGAGACGATTAACGGGACTTTTTTTGGATGATGCATGTGCGAGCGGTAATGAAATGATGGATAAGTGTATTTTTGCAAAAATTTGTTCCGCTCGACTGGACGCGGTCTCATGCTAATTTAGTGTCAGCGAATTAAGGCAATTCCATTGTAGAGTTTAAAAGAGGAATTCAATTTTGAAAAGTCATTTAAATGGAGAATGAAGGTAATTTAGTGGACGAAGAAAACTTGATTCATTGTCAATTGACGCAAAAGTAGGTCGAATTTTAAATTTATCGTGAAACATACAATTTTCTATTGAAAATTTATGAAAAATTAAAGTTTTAAGTAATTTAAGAGATCATGTCTAATAAGTATACTAAAATCAAAATGGTTATAGGAAAAATTAATCACTCGAGTAGAAATATAATTAACTAAGCCTGATATCATATTTATATTAATAATCTAGTTAGGCAATCTAGTTAGAAACTAATCCGAACCTATTTAATTCCCCACTCTAGCCGAACATCCCAATCCACATCTCCATAATAACCCATCTTAAAAGCGCACTTATAAAACAAAACTGCTTATCCCAATCAAAGCACAACTCCTCGGAGAAATACATGAAACTATCTGAAAGCTACATAATCAGAGTCTAGAAATAGCCGCGAGAAAAACCCTTCATCCAAACAAATCTTTGAAATGTCAAGTGTCAAATGCTGAACTTTGTCGGCGCCGCGATAGTGCTAAGCTCGTGTCTGTATATCGAGGTTACGCGAGCTCTTTCGTAAGCGATATATTGCGTCCCTTGAAGATGCTCGCTCCACATTGACGAGACAGCCTTTTTTAACCTCGCTGTGACTTTGTTTTACCGGTGAACTCGAATTATGGGGTCGAATCGTTGCTAAATAGACGGAGAAACGGTGACGTTGTTGGCTCGTGGTTTTCAGGGTTATTGGGAGCTGATAAGAATGACTTGATTTATGGGTGACTGTGATTTCGTAGAGTTGTATTTGATATTTTCTAGAGGAGAGATACGGAGGAGGAAAATGTTAAGATTGAGTACAATGTAAGTTTGATGTCAACTTGTTATTGCGTTGTTTGTGTTTGTTTTCATACATTTGGAGTTTTGTCGAAATTTTCCATGAAACGCTTTGTTGTTAATTATTACTTTACACTGTTATATGAATTTAATATAGTTAGTAAACTTAATTCCTACATCACAAGAGCATTAATTCAAAATTATTTACAACTTTGGAGCACATTTTTCATGGAATTTTCAATATTTGTATTAAATTAAGAGTAATTTAATGTATATTAGTTTCCTAAACTAAATTTCAACAAATGTGCAGAAAATTTAATTAGCGTAAAAACATTTAATTTTGTAATTACAGAAATATGTACACAAAAACTAATTAGATAAAAAATAATTCTTCGAATATAATCATTTTAGTAACGAATCAACTTTTTGCAAAAATTACTGCCGTCCAGAACGAAAAATAAGTTATCCAAGAGGGTCATTCAGATATTCATAATCTCGATATGCTCGCGGTATGCTAAGTGCCGCGAGGCATTCCGGCGCGTTAGACAGGCGAAAAAAGGCCTGATGAAAACATTAACTGCTTTCAGTGTTTCTCAATGGGAGCCTCTCTTACTGGGCTAATGAAAATTAGCTTCCTACATTAGATGAAGATCTAAGTCGGCCCTGTTAAGACGAAGTGCCGGTACTTAGGCAGCAAATTACAGCGTCTACTTCATTTCGCTCCGCGCTCCGTTAAACCTCGCTGCGCCGCACGAACCTCATAATTCGCAATAATTTTCCTAGCCGCTCCGATTAATCGCTCCGCAGGCACCTAAATTATTTAAACAAAACCGCCCCTCGCTTCATCTTCCGCAAGCTTCTTAAGTTACGTGATTCCGAAACGAGAGAGAAAAAAGCTCTGGAAGCTCGTAAAGCTCGAAAATATCCGATGTTTTGGAAACGCGGCTGTTACGAGCGCATCACTGTAATGTCTGGCTCGCTTAAAAAGCCGCCCGTTCGCGTCCCTGTTGACATTGCGAGTATAGAGCTGCGCGCACGCGCCTCGAACCCGCGGCTCGTTTATCGTCTTCGGGGAAAAAAAGAGGCTAGCTCGAGAGGCAATAATATTAGTACTGACGAAGCTGCGTGATTTCAGGGTCAGGAGCTTGGCCGAATAAAAATTGTCGGTTTATATATGTTGAGTTTTGCGAATCTTAATGATTCGTGAGAAAAAAAAGCTCGCTCGTACGACGAGGGCATTTTTACAGTGTTTTACGAGCGAACTGATGTCAGCGATGGAAATAAGCTGCGGAGTTTGTTATACAATGACGGTTTTATGCAATTCAGTAGCTTTGCGAGATGAAGCGTTGGATTGAGTATATGGTGATGAAATTTTAGTTGGGATTGGCGACAATGATGTGTATAGATTGTTGAGTTGTTAAGTTAATTATTATTGTTTTATTGTTGAGAAATGGGTCTGATGATATTTTAGTGTTGTATTTTTAAATATTTCATTACTAGATTAGTGAGTTTCGTCTGTATTTGAAGTAAAGAAGATTTTTATTTTTATCTGGTGGTGATAGTGTCCACGATTATATTTTTATGGGTTCTAGGAACTTTCAATGAGATAACTGTTTACTACTTTGTTTTTGAATGAAAAATGATATATGTAAATCGTAATTCTTTTCCTGATACAACAAGTCAGGTCATTCATAAGACAGCTTTAGATCGGAAGCGAAAAAATATAATTATTTTTATACTACGAATGAACTAAAAAGTTCCCTCGAAAAATTATGACAGAGATTTCAGTCATTTGGTTAATTTTAAAATTGGCTAGGAAATTGTTTGAATAGTTTATGATAACAGGACAATTTTGCACTAGCTCTGGCACTATAAAATATAAAGTATAATTCATTCGCTCTACGCTTCACTTGAATATTTCATGTATGTCTAATTTAACTCCTACAACTATCAAATTCATTTTCATGTTTTGACCACCGTAAACCTAGATGACCTTAAATTCTCCCTCAAAGCTTTCCGCAGAGTAACAATCTAATAATCCCTAGTAGGAATTAAATTAGTTAGCTTTAACAATTCACCCGGTAATCTAACTCGACCTTACCTAAAACCTAACTGACTATTAACATGAAAGCCCAGTTAGGGTCTAATCAGGTCCGACCTAATTTTCCATCCTCCACCAACCAACCACTTTTCACAAACCTCCACAACTCCCACACACATCCCCATCAATTCGTAAAAATCGCACCATTCAATCATTCCTCAGCTCTCGCAGCCAGCTTAAACAAAAAGACAACGAGAAAGACGCGTTGCTCCCGCGCTGATAAACTCTCGCGCCTCGCTTTCTGAGAAAACACAATCGAGCGGAGAAAAAATACCGTTGACGCGTGCAAGCAAGCTAGCTCGTTCGCGCCACCAGCGAGATAATTAGATTCCCTTGGCCGTCAACGAGCAGTCGCGTGGCGCGTTAAGCTCGAGCTTGCGAGCGTCGAGCTTTTATATACGTCGTTGGAACTCGGCTTTGTGAAAGTTTTAACCGCGAGATGGATAGTTTGGTATTAATTGGATTAAGGCTTTACTGGCTGCGCGCGGTTTTTATTAAATGGTTGGTGGCGGGGTTGGACTATTGTTTTAGGCGCTGTGGGAAAAGAAGCTTTGGAAACATTACTATTGGGGTCGGTAAAATTACAAGCTGTGAGAGTCTAAATAATTACTATTGTTTACAATAACAGTATAATATTATGTTCTTTATATTATAGTAACTTTTTTGATTTTTATAATTTGTGGCATTTTTCACAATCAGCATTATAGTCTACCCAAATATCCCTCTCTCAACGCATGGGAATAATTCTTCGAGAAACTTCGACCCGCGCTATTATCGTTGCCTATTGCGTCGTTGTCTAGGGCATCGCTGAGGAAACTCCCTCTCACGCCGCGCGGGACCCAGTTAGATTAAACCGAGCTTTTTTCTTCAACTTTTCGGCGTTTTATCGAAGTACCGCAGTCCTTCACCGATCTTGTTTACGACGAATATTGGATTGCGCTCGCGGCACTGTCAGCGCGACCCTAATTCGGCGTTTTGACACGTGCGAGCTTGTGTACATACGCGCAAACATCAAGGCGAGTTGGGGCTTAATTAAGTTTATGGTTTAGCTAGTCGAGTGATAGTTTTGCAATAATTATGGGACGGTCCGTCGATAAACGATTACTAAAGCAACAGGTTACGCGTGTATGATCCATCTCGCTGATAAACTTTATTCCTTCGCCGTAATCAGCGCTGTATATAGAAGTGTGTGAGAGTGATTCTATCCTAATTAGAGCCATGATCAAGCCGTATGAATCACGCGCACTCCCTTTTTTTTACACTCTCACGCCCGGCGTATACGTATAAATAAGCGGCCAAAGAAAGGGATCGCATCGAGTAAAAAAGCTCCCTGCAGCGGCGCGTAATCGTTCTCAAAAATATCTTCCTCTCTCATACTTTCTTCCGATACCCAAAGCCTAAGAATAAACGACGGCGGGTTACCGCCGAGCGCGAGGGAGCGAGCTGGGGCATCATGGAACCGGCGCTTGGTTTTGTGCCGACTGAGAGAAAGAGAGAACGGGGCTATTAATAGAGCGAAAGGGGAGCGCCGGAATCGGATGTGTCGGCGGGGTATCGATTGATTTTTTTGGATTTTTTTTTGGGTGGTTTGGGTGATGGGTGTTTGATTGGGTGGGTTATTGGTGGTCGCGGGTGTTTTGGTGGGAATATTGTAAATTAATGTTAGTTGTTACTTTTTTGGAGTGATTGTTTTGATGCGAACTGATTTCGGTTTGGTTCTAAGTCTATGGAAAACCAGCGGGTTTGCGATCTTGTTATTATAAGAAACTTTATTTAGTTTTATTTTATTTAATTTTTTTTCAATTTGAAAATGCTACTCTGATGTCTAGAGAATATAAAAGAACTTCCCACGCTCCTAGAAATATGAAATAATTTTAGATAGCGTCATTCTCCACAAATTTAGAATTCAGCAGACAAACTCAAATCGCAGAAGTTAAATAATTTTATAGACTAATCAAGCCTGCATTACAGCCACCTATTACAAAAAGGGGGTTAACTAACGTATAATAATAGTCTCCAGCCTCTTTTCCACAACAAAGCGACCACTTAAAATCGCCACGAGAAATAACTACCCGAAATTCCACTCCACACACCTTCCTATACTCCCCAAGACCCAAAAACAATCGCAAGCTCGCAAGCTCAGCCATCCGTCCATTCCCAATCCAACATCACGAATCAATCGTTCGAACTTCCAAAACACACAACAATCCAGCGAAAAGCCCGGCAATATATTAAGCCTCGAAAAATAGATTTCTGCTCAAAGTACGCTCGGCATCTGTCCACAAGCGATCGCTTCTGCGAAACGCTCGCAGCGCCTGTAATCTCCACGCGATAAGCTCCCGGGCGCGAGGGTTCACTTAATTTCGGTCCTCTCTTTTTTTCTTCCTCTCTTTTCAGCTTATCGCTTCCCGGCTCGGACAAACAAAATGCGTTCTTGTACACGCACGTACATACAGCAAAGGATGCGCTCCTGGATGACCGCTCCATTCATGCCTCCATTCGCCCTCGTAATTCTACATATTTTTCAGCGCGAATATGTGCTTCGTCTCTTTTGCGTCAGCCGGATTCTCGGAACTCCGCGGCTCAGCAAAACGTAATCCGCGATAAAAAAGGGCCAATAATTTTAATTGGCTCTCGCGAGTTGCGTATACGTATATACATGCACGCGCGCTCGCGCGCGGCCCGAGCTTATCGGACGAGCTGCTGGATAGGCTGGAGCGGAGGAGGAAAAAAGAAAGCGATAATGAGTGATAAGAGCGGAACGCCGGAGAGCGGCTCAGCTTCTTTCAAGCGGCGGATTTAAAGCCGCGGAGATTATTACATACATGGCTGATGAGAAATTTAGAAACGGTTTTAAATGTCGCGATGAGGACGAGGTCGGCATGAAGCGAGCGATTGTGTGGGTGGAGGGGAGTCAAAGGCGCCGAGAATGTGATAGTTGGGGTTCGCTGGAAGTGGATCGTTTAGGGGTGATTGGTGAGTCGGGATGGTTTTTTTTTTAAGATGATTGAGTTTTTGGAAATGTTTTTCGAGATTTGTGAGAAGCGTGTATCGAATCTGTGCGCTTATAAATAATTCCGAGCAGATATTTTTATGAGTAAACATTGTAAATTTGTTTGTGTTATACAAAAGAACGGCAAGTTCGTTGTTAAAGAAATAAACGAGAAGCTATAAATACTGTAATCGTTCCAACTAATGCTAGATCACCGTTTCTACCACAATTACCTAATTAGTTGACAATGAGTGTATTTAAAAAACGATCGACTTGAACTTTGCATACTCCTACGGCGAAAAACAATTATCATCTTTCTCACACAAAGACACGCTCGAAGACTCGACTTATCCAATAAGAAACAATTTTTAACGTTTATTACATAACAAAACCGCGCACGTCGAGTTATTAATATCCAACGTACAATAGCCCAAGCGCCATAAAAAATAATCTTCATACTGGCCGCAAAAATAAGGCGACGGCTTTAATGACTCTCCGGAATAAAAGTCTTACTCATCGGGCTCGTAGGTGTGGCGCTCGCTAACTTAGCCGAAGAAACTCTATTATTATTATTTAACCACGCCAAAGCAGGCGAAAGACGGATCGGCTGCTCCTCGGCGATGAAATCTAATTACCTTAATTGAGCTATACCCAAGCGAGATAATTCATAAAACGTATAAACGTTCGCCTTCGCGAAAAAATCGCAGAGTTCATGAACCGAACAAAATAAACAAAAAGAAAACGTTCATCATCCACTCTTTAACATGGCTACCTTCGTCCCGTCCTCTCGATAAATGCACGAGAGCGAGCAAATCAAAGCCCCCGGGTATATCCGATCGGCGGGCTTAATTTCGTCCAAGGAAGAAATACCAAAGGAGAACGTCGAAGAGCGAGGCGAAGGAAGATGAACGAGGCAGATAGGAGGGAAGAGCGAAAAAAAAGGAGGCATTGTTAGAGCGGGCCCCGAAGAAAGCGCGCGGGCGCATCCCTAATGAGGGAATGACGTTTTTTTTGCACAAAAACCCGGAGAGTCCACATCTGTAGGTTAGACAGTCGCACACATGTACGCTCGCGTGTCCTGCCAAAGTCTCCGCGCGAGTTTCTCGGCAAGTAGACTGCAGGCGTCGAAGTCGCCCACTCGCGGCAGTGTGGATGTGTGTATGCGTGCTGCAACTGGTGACTTCAACTCTGCGCCGCAGTCGATTTCGCGGAAGTGCATAGCTTAGAGAGAGGGAGGGAGAAAGTGTGTGGAGTGTGGAGTTTGGGAGAAAGAAAGCGGCTGGCTTGTTTTCGCGCCTGCTGGATTTATCTACTGCGCGCGCGACGGAAGTTGCTGCTGATGTGTCTGGGAGCGTCGTTCTTGTTTTTGGTGGGGCTTGCTGATGTAGTTGCTCGATGTTAATGGGCTGGTGTGGATTTTCGGTGCTTTCGATCGTGGCTGTGTGGAGGTTGGGGAATGCGTGGTTTGGTATGCTGGAGTTTTTAGTTTTGAGAGTGAAGTTTTTTGCTTCTTGGATGATTGAGAGATTTGTAGAAATGAATCACTGCTTGTGTGTAGTTTCAATAGACTGTCGTCTTGAATTTGGTAGATAAGTTTGTATGAATGCGCTGCCTGAGAAAACTGAGCTTTAATGTCATCATCTTTTTTTTTTATTAAATTGCTATATTTATGCCTCGTGTAGCAATATTCCAAGATGGTATAATTTAATTAAATTGAATCTAAAATAATCCTACATCTTAGAACCATCCCAAACGTTGTAAAAATTTCTAAATTCAAATTCAATTCACACAACTCAGTTAATCAATTCAAACCCATTAAACAAAAAAATTGACTAATCACCAAAGAATAAAATGAACCCATCAAATAAACCCAGCCCTCCTGATACCACATTCCCCAATTTTTCAACAACCATAAAAAACGCATCGCTCGCCTCCATTGTTCTAAACTAACCATCTCACAACGCTACATACCCACGTACACACACACCCTCTCATAAGAGCGGTAAATTACGAAGCTGCAGCGCAGGTGATCCCGCGAGATAAAGCACGTGCTCGCCTCTCTCCTACATCCATACCCACACCATTATACACATATCCATGCACACTCACCGCCGCGTGTGCAAACGATAACGCGCCGAGGTATATAGTTCGTTGACCATCGTTCGGCCCCCACGTGTGCATATCGATTGCACCTAAGCGTCGAGTTGGTTTATAGTCTACGCTCTGCTATAGTAACACGTGACTCTGATTTAAAAAAGATGATGTTTAGCGTCTGGAGAGAGACGAGGCTGACTAGATCGATCAGCGCTGATCGAGTCCATTTGCGCTGATTAATGACGATCGGGGATCGTTTGAGAGATCGGCTCGCCGGTTAGCCGAGTGATTAATTGGGATTATTAAGACGTTATATCTACGCGCTGTAATTATGTCTCGAACGTCCCGATCGACGAATTACACTCGATTTTCCGCAGCTTTCAATCAAGCGCGAGCCGCGTTTTATCACGGAGCGATTTACTTCGAGCTGTGTTATCTCAAATATTCAATTTCTCGCCCTCGGATCGCGCGAAATTCAAAATTGATTCCAGAAATCAAGAGTTCGAGCGAGAGTCTACACTGACGTGTTTGGCCTGCGCTGCGGATTTATCGCTCTTTCCTCGTCTTTCCGAGTACAGAGAGCCGCATCCCTCGGAGGCTGGTGAGAGCGCTAAACGATCTGTGTGAGTCATTCAATAAACGGGACCGATCGCATCTCTTTAAAACAATCAATCATCGCGCGAATCAAGAGCTCTCTTCATGTTTTGTATGCGCTCATAGTCGCGCCGGATTCTTCGTAACGCTCGTCTGTTATGCGCCGGGAAACCGGCCACGTGTTACCGATTGTATATTCTTAACGAGAATTAATGTCGCAGTGTGATGAGGAATTTTATTCGCGGATGAACGATAAATTTCGCACTTTCAGTGTGAAATTCATTCAATAGTGGAAGATGAAAACAGTTATGCGTTATGGGATAGTACGAGTCGTATCGCCTTAGGTGGGTTCTACAATCAGCGGATCGCATGGCGCTTACAGGTGTTTGATAGAATCGGTTTATGATTTTGAGATACCAGGTGAGTTTACTGGGTTACTACGGTGCTTTGATTCGTCGACTGTAGACACGGCCTCGGAGACTTTCCCTGCTTCTATTAGGCGCGTGTACGCCCACGTGCGAGCTAGATTTGGAAGACCGGCGCGGAAAGTGCGTGGCTCGCTTGATCGAGGAGCTGGTTTCGTGTTGAAGTCTTGTTAAAAATTCTATCCTATCGCTTATACGACCTAGCTTAATTATAGCGATCGGTTAGGTTCTGATGGTTCATTTAGGACCAAAATAAACATATATTTGGTAATGCTCGTTAATTGGTTCTTGAAGTATATTAAACATCATGTAAAAATTAATAAAACAACCTGGTGAATTTAGATCAAAACTTACCAAAAGCCTAAACTCAAAAATTTATATAAACAATTAAAATTAGTTACTTTCCAGTCAGTCTCTATATAATTGTTTACGCATGCCGATCTCGACGTCGTTGCGCCCAATCAATTATGCAACAATCAGTTCTCCCACCCACTCAACTGGCAACAATGAATTATTTATCTCGATACATCCAGCGTTATCGCAACACCGTCCCTCTCCCCAAGTACATTTCAATTCTCTCCATCCGCGTAAAACCATTCAACGGAATCCCGATCGCCAAAACCCTCCCCCCCCCCTTTCCCCAGACGCACTAAATTTCCTGCCGAAATAGCCCTAAACGCAAAATAATAGCCTCCCGCTCTCGCATCGCGTTTATCCCTCCGCCTCTCCCCCCCCC